>JAQIXP010000232.1:0-30901 GCA_034700285.1 Proteroiulus fuscus | reverse complement strand
GAGACTTCTCGAGCCGACTCCAGCCGTCTCGAGCCGACTCGAGCCGACTCGAGCCGTCTCGAGCCGACTCGAGCCTTCTCGAGCCGACTATAGCCGTCTCGAGCAGTCTCCAGCCGACTCGAGCAGTCTCGAGCCGACGTGCAGAAAAATGACAAAAAAACTATTAAAAAATGCAGTTTTTCTCCATTTTTCTGTAGAAAAAAAAACTTTGCACGTTTTTTACAGAAAAACTGCAGAAATTATGTAGGGTTTTGTTTCCTAAGTGTACAGAAAAATTCGTAAAACTGCAGTCATTTTTTTCATTGGGTTCACACTTAATTATGCCATCGAAATATAGCAGTAAATAAATACAAATACTAAGAATTCAGTACCATTTTTGCACAATTCTGTGCATTGGTTCACGTAATTACAATGGAAAACTAGCAGTGCAAAGAATGCCAGCACCCCTATTGCCGGTAACAGGCGTGTCTGACAATAATATCAATGTTGTGACCACACTTTCTATCTAGCCACTCTACTGATTTCTAAAGGTGGTCTGCTAGCAGCTTTTAAAGCTGGCAGATCACCTTCAAACTGCCAATTTCCTGACAAACGCAACAAATGTAAGTGAAGTACTTTTAAGCTGTGTTTGTCACATTCCCTGCTCATATTCACATTATTTGATTACTAAATCACAAGAAACAAACAAGGAAACCGGTTTTTTTGTATTTTCTTGGAAACTTAAGTTTAGAAAGATTTACTAAAGAAATCACTTCAGCTAATTTTCAGGATATATAATTTATTTATAACAATAACCAACATGGATCTAAAGAATAAATTGTATTATGCAAATGCATCCGGCATTTAAACCTGCATCTGCTACTCAAACTTCTCCCAAGATGTGGAGTTATTTACAACCTGCGAACTATTTTTCGGATGCCTCAGATCCCTCATGGCGCCTTCAGTACTGAGCATTTCTTCAAACATTTTAGTCCTTCGTTCCACGACGGACATGGCTGGCATGGTGCCACGCTGGTAATTCCCGTGTAAATATGAAGTCTGGGCAGAAGAATTTGCCGTTACGTTCACTGTGCTCTGCCTCTCGGCCGCATTTAATGGTGGCTGCAAAGGCGGAAGCGTCGGTGAATCAACATTCGTACGATTATTATTTGTTAGTGTTCTGGGCGATACGACGTTCCTGCTGTAACCGGCCCAAGTTTCACTTCCTGAGCCCAAACTGTTGTTTAAAGGTGTGACAGGTCCACCTAATGCTCCTCCGGCGGACAGCGGATTTGGAGAATTTGGTGGGAAAAATCCGGCTTGCTGTGAAGCATTATGATAGGCTTGCGGCATCACGGTTGCAACGCCTCCAGCCACGTAATATGTATTGCCATTTAGGAGTGTTTTGTTTGGAGAGTGTGAGGCAGTCGATGGATGGAATGTTTGTGGTCGGACGTGAAAATAGACAGGATTATTGAGTCCCATGGCAGATGGGGACGACGGTGGAATAACTGCACCTCTAAGAGGCATGTTAAGCTGTGGTGCACCTGAAAACGAATCTCTTGGACCATGGAATGGGGCAATATTCGTCTGCTTTGCAGGCTCCATGTTTTTAGAGTGATTTATTCCTTCCTTGGACAGCAGAGGATCAAACACTATATCTGCTTCATCAGAATCCAACCGTATCAGTGGGGCTTCCTCTCTTCTTGACGGCTGAGGTCTGCGCTCTATTTGGTCCTGCAATGTTAGAATTAGCTAATTAGGAATACAATTAGTAACATGGCAAATTATGGCTATTTTAAAAATAAATTAAAATAAACTAATAATATCAAGAGATTTTAGCCCTCTTTTCGAAATTATAATTAAAAATTATAGATTCAAAAGAATGTAGCAATTTAGAACGGTAAGTTTCTTATATCTCAACAGCATAATGGCACATTTTTAAATAGTTTTAGAGTAAAAAGAGGTTTTGTTTAAACAGGTCATGCACATTTCAGAAACGTGCTATGAAATTTTTTTGATTTGTTATTTTATACAAGTCTTTATATTTTATTTTAATTAAAAATTTTGAGCTAAAACAATTGCTGATCTGTAAAAATACTGAGCTTTTATTATTTGAATATGTATTATAAAAGGAAGCCCGCACGCCACTTCATTGTATTTTAATTTTGAAGCCTTATGTGGTTTATGCTAGAATCATATACAAGCGAATATGTGTATAATTAATAAAAATAAAATGCGTGCCCAAGTCAACGATAAATACGAAAAGAACCTGTTTATACAAAGCTTTTTTGTCTTTAACAAATAATTGTAAAGATTTAAAAATAAGAACAAGAAAACTTATTTTCCTATTGGTGTAATTACAGCTGTAATGCTAACTGTCCATTCAAAACAAGAAAATCTTATCCAAAGCTTTTTTTTTGTTTTTGGAGTCCCACATAACAGCCTCTTAACTTCTATTATTAATGTTATTAAAGATTTGTTAGTTATTAACCCACTATTTTTTTTTTTTTGAAAAAAGTCCATCTTTTGGACTACTTTGAGTATATTTTAGTGATAAGAGCAAATGGCCATATTCAAACTTATAGATCCCACACTTTCATTCTTGTTTCAAACAAACAAACGTGTACCTAAATTCTCAGCCTACCTTGGTATAGCTAGTGCACTGACGTTTAGTTCGTGGTGGTGGCAGAGGAGGGGACAGAATGTGCGATTTAACTGCAGAAGAAGGTGGTAAAGCTGGACTAATTTCTGGACTCAATTGTGGCTTTCGCTAAACAAAGAGATGGTAATGAAGAAACTACAGAGCAAGCTACAGAGATCAAAACAGCAAGTTGTATGCATTCTATTTAAAACTGAATAAAAATTCAAGAGTAACGTACTATTTTCTAAACAAATTCAAGAATAGACACTTTTAAGTAATTATTTGTGGGTTTTGAGTATACTCCTTCAAAATACAAGCACATGCCAAATCAAAGTAAGAGTCCCAAATAATTCCACAAAATATGGTGATTGTTGAAATGAAAGGAAAAGCATGCTTAGGAAATAAAAAATAGAACACGTACAATTTCGACAGAAGCTACCAACTTTGTAGTACAAAATAAAATAAAATAATCTTCTATTACAATTTCATAGAAACAAATGATATTTGACAAGCTAAGCCTTTAATAGATGGAAACCTCCAATAAAAAAAAGAAACTGTGAATAGGGGCTACATGCCAAATGTCTGTGGTTGCCAAATGAACTCCCAATATTTATTTTTAAAACTTGATAGCAACGTTTGGTAACAAAAATGTTTACCAGTCCAAAAAAACATCTGTCAATTAAGCGTAACAAATTCATTTTTTATAAATTTGCATTTAATAATTAAAAGAAAATGATTTGGTGAATTATTATATTGGATACATTGAATTCAAGATTTCAGTGCAAAGTGTTTCCATCTATACATGGCAGGCTAACAAAATATAGTTAATACTTATATTGCGAAATAGCAACTTTGTGGCTTACCGTTCTATCGATCGGAGGCGCCAACACTGGTACGGGTGTCGTCGCCCCATTAGAATCGGTCAGCGAGCATTTGCGAAAAATGACGTCCTGAAGATCACCCATGAGATCCATGCTTAGTCGCTGCATGTCTAAGTTTGGGCTCATCAATTCTTCGTTACCCACTGCTGCTGTGGCCTCAGTGGGTGAAATGCCCACCTTGAGCGGACTGTATGGCACCGACCTTAATTTCCACACGAATACAGAAAAAAAAAATTGGTACAATGTTAAATGAAACTAATGATATAGAAAATAAGAAGTGTATGCAAGCTATTTTCAAAATTTAATAAAGAGAATGTGGTTTGTTTATGCACAAAGTGTTAGCGAGGATTTCTTTTTCATGCAAATAATCGGTGTAAAAGTGCAACAAGCAATGAACGAATGGGATCGTTTATTTTAGGAATTAAAATGAATAACGTATTTAAATATAATAAATGGGTAGATAAAACACTCCAGAAAAAAAAATTATAAGAAAAGAAAATAATTTTGATAAAAGATAAAATTATTTCATCAAACACTTGGTTTTTAAATTTCCAAAAAAATTGTTAATATTTTGCATTAATATCACTTCATAACTTACATTTCACTTTCGGCATTAGACCAGTCCCATGGAGAGATAAAAAACTAATTTTTTTTTTTACAAAAGTGGCGTGTAAGAGGGGAAAGAGAAAAATAAGATAGTTAGACCCCAATGTTAGTGAACTGATAACAGCCAGTGATAACATTTTGCCCAAGACGAAAAGAAAGATCATGTTACTAGCACAGTTTATGAAAACAGAGAAAGTGTGTATTAGTGTATGCAGCAGAAATACAGAAGGCAACAAATGAGGAGTAGACTTGGTGATGTCTTACATTTTGGCTGACTCAATGCGCCCGTTAGCCGTCCTCCTGGTAGGGCCTTCTCTCTGCCGAACGTAACTAACCACCGAACGTTGGTTACTCGTGCTCCGTGACAACTAAAAATGTGTGTAAATATTCTCCATAGTTTGTAAATGAATCCCACGTTTCAACCCAATTAATATTAATCATACAAATTTAAAGAAAAATTAGACAACTTTTTCAGACTTTCGTATTGTCCTTATATCTAAATATGTTTGAATTTCATATAGCCAAAATTATAATGAATAGATAGATGAACCGTAGATTTTAAAAGCAAAGCAGTAATTTACATTAAATGTATTGTGAATATTTACTGTATTTCATTACTTTACAAACTTCAGCACGATTTTGTATAATTAGATAATTTGTATTAGCTATTTTATTTGGTTATTATTTTTCATACAAAAAAGAATAACCAAATACAGGATGAATAAAAATTAAAGAAGTATAGGGCATGGGTAGGCCTACTATTTCACAATTTACTCTCAATTTGATATTCATCAAACTCTTCATAGATGAGGCTGCACTCGCTTAACGTGCTTTTAATTTCTGAATTACTTTCTGATAGTATGCCCCTGCTTTTAATGTCTTCAGAGTTTGATATAATTTTAAACTTACTGTGCAGCTTGTAAAAGAAATGGCAATGTCACTTATTTACAAAAACCAGTTTTACCAGCTTACAACAAAGTTAATTAACACTAACATGTATGCAAAAACGTTGCTAGTAACTTAATAAGCATTAGAAAAAACCTTTACCTTGGATCCTTGAATACTGCCGGAAGTTGACCTGACTAGAGTTGGACTAGAAGGAGCACTGCGAGGTTGAGGGACTTTGCTCGTGTATGGATTATTAGATGGAAATTTGGTGTCCTGCAAATATCAAATAAACAAAATTAATTCTAGGTTATAGGTTGAAATAGTATGAGAAAACTAATAACCTCAAAGTATTTCAAAAATAATTTTCTCCATACCTTTCCTGCATTGTCTTGAAATATAGATCGCATATCGCTAATGGCTTTTTTGCTTTTATCTTTCATCTGAAAGTAAATAAATAATTTTTTTTTAATTCTACAATATCTGTAAACTGACAAGTTGGGTACATTATTCTTGGTTTGAGGTCACACAGAAGTCATTTCAAGTAACATAGTTTATTTCAACTAACTAACATAATTGTACTATACATCAAGCTTACCTTACTTCTTACAGTTCGAAGAAACGCTCCTCCCTCTTTCTAAAAACAAAAAAACTTTCACTCAACCTAAGAGTATCACAGAATTTTTTTAAAAGACCAACTAGAAACTATAGAGTAGCTCACCTTAAAATTCCCCATCCATTCTTTATATTGCATTTTGAATTTCGCTCCTCCTTTGCCAGTATAAAAATTCACTTCCCCTTCAAAGATGTCGTTAAGACCTTTACCACTATTTAACAACTCTAGCCTTTCTTCAATGAACTAAAGATACGGCATTATATAAAATAAAAATCAGTCTGTGAGCTAGTCGTTAAAAGTGAATGATGGCTTTAATTTCAATTGCATTAATTAACAATAAATCATATACAAAATAAATAGCAAGCATTCTTACATTATGAAATTGTAGTCATATATATATATATATATCAGACAATCAGTAGCCCTCCCTATCAAATCCCAAGGTGCCATCAAAGGCATCATCATTCAAGGGCTGATGTTTTCACCACACCCCTTCACTTATTTAATGGCAATATTTCAGAAATATTCTGAAATATTGCCATTAACCCTCGCTATTTATTTTGAGCAGACCACATTTTTAATTAGCAATTGCTAAAAACTCAAAAATGGCTATTACTTGTTGGAAAATTTGTAAGTGCAACATTTTTTCCAAATAAGGCTGCATGTGGCTGGGCCTCGTTTGAATAAACGTCTCATGGCAGAATGTTACGCTCTCACCACCGTTGAACTTCAGGGCATCCCGATAACCCCCTATCAGTTGTACGAGAGCCCACAAAAATGCCCTGGCTATTCCATCGCCAGTCATGCTGTCAGCACTCTTGAGCTTTCGCTTTAGAGTGGTGACGATGTCCAGAGGCAAATTCTGCAGATCGTCAAATGGAGTTTCGACCTTGTTCGAATCAGCATAGACAACGACAACATCTCCTAATTCGTACTTCTTCGCACGCTTTATGAAAAATACACGTCAAGCTGTCATTTCATTTAGATTCAAATTAAATAAAAGCGGTCAATAGCACTTACATCAAAAACCGGCGTTGGCACACCAATTAAAAATGGCATCGGTGCACTATGAAAAAATGAATAACATGGGAACAAAATTAATCATTTGTAACAAAAAAATTGATTGACAAATGTGTTAGCCTATTGTAAAAGTGTCACTAACCTTTGATAATCTATTAAATGAATGGGAAGAACTGGAATAAAAATATGCTGCCTAAATATGAAAAAAAATTGCTTTCTTAAAACTTGGTATTAAATTATAAATATAAATATAACTATAGGCCTAAATACATAACAATATACATTCAAGTAATAATGGTAATCTCACCAATGCATTGGATAAATAAGAGCACTAGCAGCTTGAACACAAGCACTAACTCGACTGAGACGATTGGAAGTAATTAATATTCGTCGTTCATTGAGTAAGCTAGAGAAAAGTTTTTTATAATCAATTTAAGCTAAATGCTTTCAATTAGCTCAAAGTGGGACGAATATGGTTTAAAAAAATTATAATTACCTTGCAAAAATTAATACCATATTGTTTAAATCTAATGCACTGTAGTACTCCACAAGATTTCTCTGCAAAAAAATAGTTTATTTATTTTTCTCCCAAAGAAAATTGTTAACGGACTGGTAAATAACAGAAGCATGCAACAAAATGTACCTGATCGCACAAAAAAATAAAACTTGCTTAATGTTAATTTTGAAAACTTAATAGTCTGATAAAACATTGTTTTAAATAGCAAAATATTTATGCTAAATAATATTTTTCAGTAATTATTTATTTTGTTTCGCTTGCCAAACATAATTTAACATTTTTTTTAAATTGAAATTATAACGCATAGGACTGAGTCAGGTTACTATAATGTGGTGAAACTAGTTTAAAATTATGATTAGATTCTGTGCTATACATAGCAACAGGCAGAATCCTTGAATCGTACTGCCTAGTAATTTAATTGGTTGCAATTCTGGTAAAATCTGAAATTTAGGGTGATGGATGATGTAATCCTATCCATAAATGGCAAGACAAACTTTAATCCATACATGAAACGGATTTCAAAGAATTCTTTATTAATAACTAATGGTTAATTAGCAACTATTCTTATGTGCTTCCCTCAGTTTCTCATACTAGAAGGGGAAGGAAAGTCACATGAAAAATACTCACATTTTCCTTAAATGTTGGCAATTTCAGGTGATTTGGGCAGTGTACATCATAGCTGCTGTTTCCTCCATTGTACACAATTTGGAAGGTGGACCCAGGTATTGGAATGTGACTTTTGTACACTACTTCGAGGAAATTGTTTAGGTCCGAACCATCTTGCCGAATCAATTCCACAATTTTGTCCAGCAACTTGTAGAATGTTTCGTGCCACGGTAGATAACTAAATTTATCAGGGTAACAATATTATTGATCAAATCATTAACCAAATGTGCTTTGATAGTGCAGTCTCACAAGCATTTTCATGTTCCCTTTGCATTCACCTTAATATACAGAAACAGGTGTCACCATTAGGAGCATGCCGACAGAAGCCATAGGTCCATTTGCCATCAATGTTTGTCAAAACAAATGAGAAGTGTTGGACGGTATTACTGTTTTAAAAAATTATTTGTATAATCAATCACAATTTAAATATGTAGTGGACAATTACTAATCAATGGATAGCCTATATTTTACTCTAACCTGACAATTTCACATGGATAAGAAAACTGTCCCACTGCTTTCAGAATCTCCTACAAAACATTCTTGCAATTAGCAATCCATGGTAATGAGGAAATGCCTTCCATTTTTACAAAGTTTAAAATCAATAGCAAGACTTACTGCTTTTTGAAATGTTTCTGGAAATTTCTGCACGACCCATGGATCTAGATTAATTTTCAATGTAAAACAAAATGCATAGTTAAAGAGTCAAAATCCCTATTTTCACTTAAAGAAATACGTTAGGCTACTTTTGTCCCATTCAGTTATGGTGCAAAAGTTAAAATAATGCCTATCAAACATAAAAATAAATTTTAGAATAGAAGTTTTGTCTAATGTTCCATGGAATATTGGATTAACCTAAGATGGATAGGTCTGTAGAATAACTAAACTTCAACTAAATAATTATAAATTTTTCAGAGTTGTTAAATTGTTTTTGTTTTACTTAAATATTTTAAGTCAGATAGATCTTGCTAATTTACGTACAATGGATAATGGGCATGGACTTATTATTCTAGCTGAAACGATGTATTAAATTTTAGCAAATTAATCGGCTGATTAATTTTTCCATTGAATAAAAAATGAATACATATAGCTGTGAATTACCCCTAATTAATTTTATAGTTCATGTAAATGTTTAACTTAATTTAAAATAAGTATTCTAATAGCATTTTGGTACTTGATCTGGATACCCAATCGTTCAGCTCAGCTGGGAAGTGTGTAGTTAGCAAAATTTCATTTCGGAAAAATAACTAATTAGAAAATTGAAAAATATAATTAACTTCCGGTAGATAAATATTTAACTGCAAAAAATTAAATTACTTTCTAATTTAAAAAAGCTTTCACATTCATGAGTAATTAACAAAAAAATTACTGAAAGCTAATCAGCAGGCTAGCAAAATTACATTAGCTACTAGTCACATTTTTTATTTATTATACTGGTTTTCCCTAAAAGATACGTTGCATACGAGAGCTGAATTTCATTTGCATTTGTCATTAAAAATTTCTTTCCCATATTACATTGGATGAAATTTATTTAACTCACTACCGGCTAGATAATGGCTACTAATGGCTACCCGTAATGGCTAGATGACGCCATAAGTCTACAGCAAATAACATGTGCAACATATTTATTATTGAACAAGTGTTAATTGAAAATTATTTATCATAAATGGCGCTTTACTTATGAAAAGGGGTCTATTTTCCTATGTAAATCTGATCACCGATTAATCGGCATATAACTTTGAGTCAATCAAAAGTAGAACAAACCCAAATTAGATGGTGATGGAGCTACTATTTCCAGGAAACATTCAAAAATTCTTTCTGGATTTTCCCTGAAAATGAAAATGATTACGGTATTTTAAAAGAGATTTACAATATAAAAAAATTACCAGAATGTAATCGCATGGGAAGAACGCTATTATTCACAATATAAATTATTAGGCCCCCTGCACGCAAATTACATAGGGCCTACATATGCATATAAAAAAAACTCAAAAGCATAAATGAAGTACCCGGTATATAAAATGTAATTTGGTCTATATACAGTACTCTTTCAAAGAACAGACTATATGAACTTGTTTAAAATATTGACAAATTCATTTTACCAACAGTTGGGAGTACAGTGACATGCCACATGTATTATAAGCATATGAATGCTTTGTGTCACAAAAACAAGCTGGCATGTGATATCTTCCATACATTGCAAACAAGACATAAACGCCTCACTTCTCCGCCTACTAAAATGCAATGGCCCTGTAGTGTGCAGACATTTGACTGCAAAATTCCAGTTTGCATCATTTGTTCAAAACACTTTTCAAATTCAAAGCATTTTCTTTACTTTCAGTATAAAGGGATGCACTATTACAAACTGTTTAATCTATTAACGAGACAGGAAAACCATAGTTACTAGATGTCGTCATCTAAATTGGTCTAGCCTATTATGATCAATTGCATACTTGGGCCTAGTCTGACCGTAACTATACAGTAGATCTGCTGAGCTGATGTATATTAGGCTCTACAATTTTTTTGCAAATGGACGTCACATTACAAAAGCATATGGAAAACTACAAAAATGTCAAAGAATCACTCTGATAAAATCTTGCACATATATATTAGTCATTTTGCAAAATACATGTAGATTGGCCTAAGTCTAAATATATTTCTAAGCTTTATAATATTATATCAATTTATATCCTTCCCTTGTTTAGTATTTTAAAATTAAGCCACTAGTGCACTGTGATTACGGAATCCAATTAGGACTTGAAAAAAAATCTGCCTATACTCCAGTAGACCGTAAATGCGAATTAACTTGAAATTTAGACTCTACAGATATACAGTGTATATGAAAAACAAGTTGCTTAAATAAACCTAGTTACATGGATAAAATGGGATAGGTCCTACTATTTTAGTGATATTTCAAAAAACAAAATAATATGGTAGCATGTAGCCTATCCTTGGTTCTGTTGCAATAACATAAAATTTTAAAATCATTATTTGTTAGGATGGAGATGCAAGTTCAAGGACTGACTCCCAACTTGCATTACTTATGATTATAAACGTTGTATTTGTCTAATGATAAGTTTTTATGACATGGGTTAGCCAACCAAGATATCTAAGTATTAAACCATCATCTTTACAAAATGGATAATGAACAATATTTAATATTAAATAAGGGTTAAATTATATAAGGTGTAACTATTTACTTAACAAGAAATGACATGGGAAGAGATCATACACTAAACTCTCTCAACAAAGGAAAATAAACATTACTGTATCAAATACAGGAAGCTTGCCAAGAATTGGGATACAAAAATTAAAATTGAAACATAGGTTAGATACCTACATTAACAAAAATTATAGACCTAGATATTAGATAAATATTTCATTACATGCATTGCATGCACCAAAAGATATTTAAAATTTTAAAATGCGCCAGACTTATTAATACTTTGTATATATTAACTACAGATCATTCAAACATAAATTTTTCCACAAAAAAATGAGCATTGAGTTTGACAACCTGGTTTGGCTTGTAAAAAGAGACCTAGATTATTTTGCAGGTCATTATTATTATTACGGTAAAAAAAATATTATCCTTTTATCTGAAGTTTAGTGCATTAACAAAACATAACATTAGAGGGGTTTGTATTGGTGGTTCATTGGTGACAATGAATCGGCTACCTTAAATGAGGTGAAATCTTTATCATCCCAATCAATAATAATTGTAGTACTTCAACTGAAAATTAAAATTGTGTGGAGCATCCAACTTTCCCAGTTATATTATTAAATTCGGCTAATTTCAGTTAAATATACGCTTGCCCAAGACTATACCCCGGTACCGTACTCTGTCTCACCTCAAGATGAGCTTTTTGTGATTTTGTCATACTCTGTTTGATGATGCCTGCCTATGGTAAAAATTTATCATCAAGACAGAGTATAAGGTTTGAACAAAGGTATACAGGTAATTTAGAGCTATGTAGGCCATCATTTCAACGAAATTTCTTACAAACAAGACGGGCTAACTTCTTTCAAGAAATGGGATGGTGATGAAATGTATCGAGAGATCAGTGATCTGGTGAATAGGCAGACAAGTTAGTTTTACAACGATGAGAGAACTCTTATGTTATTCTCTTCATGACATTTCTATGGAGAAATTCGTAAGTGCAATCTACCATAAGGCTACCGTATATGCCAAGGGTCATTTGAGGTCACACATCCTGTTTCGCTAAATATTTATTAAATGCACATAAACCCAACTACGGTATATCATACAGTGTGTAATTAATTATTGTAATACACGGCCACAACAATTCCAAATATATTGGATAAATATAATCTACATAATCTAAAAACGACAAATACTTAAAGGGTTTAGGACGTCCTATGGTTCTGGGAATAGGAAAAAAAAAAGAGGGGTGGATGATTTTCTGGATTTTCTTACCTTATTCTTGATCCCATACTCGAGGATTTACGTTGGTTAAAAGGATTTCACTTAAATTAAACGGAAGCATAATAATCACAAATAAGATATTCCCACAATCTTTAGATTTTATAAACGACGTAAAAATAAAATTAACTGCGAAAAACTATCGATTTCTCCAACAAAACGACGATAGCTAGCCGCCATTTTGATTTCCCAAACGAGTATCGAAGAATCTGAAAAGCAGTAACATCATTGGTGTATTGTTTGTTTGTTTCATACAGTTCACAATTTCTTTTCCGTATTTGAAATATACACTAATAACTAATGGGATATTAACTAATTTTTAATTATAAGAAATGTTATTACCTAACAAGTTACTTTGAAACCGAAGTGAAAATGAATCATTTTTCCAAGTTTCCATGGCAACATGCAACAATAACAATATGGAGGTTGAAAGTCAAATACACATGTAGCTGCAGCTTCAAACGTTTTCAGTAAACTAAACTCTGGGTGAGGATGTTTCAATGGCCGAGGTTCATTTAATCGGCCAACTAATAGGAGCAACTGGATTTCCAGCAAATAGCTTGTTTTGTAAATGGGGAATAAATGCAGGTAAGTTGCAAGGTAGTGTTGCATCTTGGATGAAGTGTCATTAGTCTGGTGAACAGTATACTGTCTGGTATCATGTTAAGTAAGCCATATGAACCCAACTTAAAAAAGTTTATTTATGTAGGTAGTGCATGGCGACTAATATCTGGACTAGTTGAGGGACAAACTCAAGTAGATATTCCAAAATTGGGCGAAACAGCTTATTGGTGTCATCCAATAGGTATACATTTTGCTACAAAAGGCATACAAGGTAAGGTTATATTGTAGCTGTATATAAGTACAGTATAGTTCAAAATGTGTAAAAAGTTTTATACTTTTGATATCTAATTTTATTATACTAAATTATTTTAAAGTTTTTTTTGGGAGTAAAGCCGACATTCATAAAAGTGTTAACAGCTTATTATTTTTATAGGTTGGCCAAAGCTGCATTTACAAGTATGGCATCAAGACAGTTATGGGAGGCAAGAACTGTATGGCTATGGTTTCTGCCATGTTCCAACCTCTCCTGGAATGCATACGATTGAGTGTGTTACTTGGCAACCAGTGGGGACGTTTCGAGAACAGCTTTTACAAAGTTTAGTCGGTGGTGGACCTCAACTTTGTGACCCAAATATGATTTATAATGGTTCTGACCGCTATCGCTTGCAAACAATCGCACGGGGGACTGTGGATCTCGAACTGTGTATCATCTTGCGAAACTTTGAAAAGTTTGGAGTAGAACTTTGATATTACTCTAAAAAAAATTAACATTTGATGTGTTAAATATAGGCAATGAAATAATTCAGATTTTGGCTTCTTGTGAAAGATATCATCTAATTTTTATAATGTATTCTCAACTACAAGGCCTTCTGATTTTATTTTGTGGTGTACTAATTATGGGAGCTGCAAATCACACGAATCATACTTCATTTCAAAATGGAACAAACTCGATAGATTTTGAGGCCGAATTCAACATCACTTTGGACAACAGCACCGATGTAGACAAGTTTAATTTTACCAAAATAAATGCAACAGAGTTTACACCAACTACTGAAATGGAAGAAGAAACAACGACTCACTCTAGCAAGACCAATTTAGTATGGACAGAGTATTCCACTTTGCATCATAGTTCTGAAATGCCTTGTGTATGTGATTTATTACCTGCTGCTTGTGACGTCAACTGTTGTTGCGACAAGCTATGTTCGGAGGAGGACCAAAAAGTATTTACCAGCTGTGGAATGCCACTGCCTCAACCCGATTTGAATTATTGCTATCAAGAGAACTTCATATTTATGAATAATACTCCTTATACCATGGTTCAAGCCTCTGAAAGTCTTTTTTGCATTAAAACTGATAATTACCAAGAACGTCTCTACTATAACGATATTCAGGTGTGTATTAAGCTGGTTTAAGCACATTTGTAAAAGCTCATTATTTGTTTCGAATTTATGCCAGATTGCTGGGGCTCCTCCACCAACAAAAAGTATATGCCATTAATAAGTATATTAAAGATGTGATATTTTTTCTAGGTAATAACCAATAGTAGTAATTTTGAGCAAGTGGCCAATAAATACCTCCAGTTTTCATGGCCTGAACAAACTGTGAATGCACTGACAGTAGATACTGAATTAAAAGTTGGCACACCCGTGTTTGTACAGTTTGATGACAAATCTTTAGGATACTTAGGTAAGTAGCATTAACTTCAGAATGGTTTGTGAAAGCATAATGTTAATATTTTTTCTCTATGTACTTTAACAGCACTTCCAAGGAGTCTAACAACTGGGGAATGTATTTCGAGTAATCCCACTGGTTACATGATGAATGCTGACTATACCTGCCATCAATTATTAAAGGATCTTGAATTTGATTGTCTTCATAACATATGGCTAAACAGTCACACTTACTTCAAAGAATTCAAGATAGTTTCAAATCCAGAATCATTAACGGTAAACTTATTTCAAATTCTTCTTGGAATGCTTTAAAGAATAAATGTAGCAACATTGTAAAATCATAAATAAAATGTGAATTTCTATAAATTCAATATATTATATAATGCAAATATTATTATTATTAGGATATTTTGTATATTTTAGATAGCTTTAAATAAATTATATGCTTTATAGGATGCATATACATGCAGCAACTTTTACCTGCTGGGTGTAAGATTTATTAAATATTTTTTCCCAAAATATATTTAATGATCAAAATTAATTAAAAGTGCACTATTCTCATTAATATTTTGTTCCAAAAACATGTCAGTGCATATTCAAGCAACCCAAACGTAATTGACACATGCACTGCACCACATTTTGGAACAACAATTTTATGATATAATATTAACATGCATGTTTTCAAGATAAATGAAAGTCCACAAAATCATACACAATGAAAAATTAAATTTATCGACTAAGTAGTCCTATAATACAATGACATGCTCCATAGAAACTTCATAAAATTGTTTTCTTGATAAAAGAATGAAATTCATCACATTTTATTTTTAAGGGTGGGATCACCATACATTATTCCTATTCTTTAATATAGAAATAAACATTTTTGAAAGGTTTTTTTTATTTACATAGCTTCACTCTGTTGTAGCTAGGGTACTTTACCAAAATATTGAATATCATTATACCATATATACAAAGTGTCAACGTTTGAAATTATTAAACAGCGTATTCATTATTTTCTTATAGAATGGCAGTTATTCAACTGATGATTTAATAGAAGTTACTGCCGAATTATGCCTAAATATAGGCCTATTTGGTGTAAATGCAGCGTGTAACACAACAGTTGAATCTGATTTTCCTCTTCCATTTTATGACGATTCATCTAAGACGTGCAATAATGCAGTAAGTCACGTAACGTATGAGATCAGTCACAACGGAACTGAAGGCATTTATTCTGCCGTGGTGCGTATTACTCTTGGCTTGGTGAAATCTTTGAATTTATCACCTGTGAAATGGATGCAAAAACATAGCGTCGATTTTCAGTGGGCAAGTGTTAACACTTCTAATGAAACTGTCATTCGCTGGAGTGGCAATCCTGGCTATCAAGTTGGAGCAAAAATTCTTGCTGGGAAATTGACTTCCCATGATGCGGGCGATGGGTACGCTAAGGCCATACGACTTGGTATTCGCTTAAGCCAGGACGACAGCAACTGGTTGACCGTACTAGGAGCATCTCCGTTTACTAATGGTCGTTGCATCGACCGGACCGAGGGTTTGGCTGCTGGGTCAGGGAGAATCTCTGTTACCTTTGGACAGGACGTGAAGACTGGCTGCTTAATAACAGTATCTGCTCAAAATCTGACTGACATGTGCAGCATATTACAAAATACAGCCATAGATGCTTTGTTAGGTTGGGATTCTGCCACCATGGTGGGTGCATATGGCAACGCCAATGTATCAAATCCGGGAGAATGGGTACCCATTCTGTTGCAAAATAAACCAAGTGCATCGCACCCGGTCGACGGTGTCTTGTGCACCAATATTATTCGTGAATTGCACATTAAGATTCTGCATGCCAATATTGGATCGTTGGCAAATCCTCAATCGAAAATTGTGGGTGTCCAATATCTTTTTGGAATGCCTAAAGAATTGAAATTACGGTGCGTAGGCCGTTATTGTCAGGATGATTCAGAACGACTTATACAAAGTTTACCCGTGACCACTAGCGTCACGTTTGTGGATGTTTCAGAAATGGCAGTCCCAGTTTATGCGGAACCACCATCCATTCAAGTGCAACTACCAAATGATTTTTTCTACCCATTTGTATCTTTTACTCCTAAACTTAGATCTAATCAGCTATTATCGGTTACAATGGTAATCTACTTTCTATTTGTGGGTCAAACATGTATTTAAACAGGATTTACATTTCATTAACCTTGAAATCGGTCTTATCTCGAGTACCAACAGCTGTCTACGTCGTCTGTGATAGTAGTAGAAAATAAATTGGTTAAAACAAAGTTACCTTTAGAAAGTTATGCTGCAATTCCGATATAGAAAATCAGGCCTCGACACATATGCTTAACTTGATAAATGCCACCATTTAATTAATAAAGATGCAACGGTCCAACGTAAACTATATCTTCCCACCAAAACACTTAGTTTTACTTTTATTAATTGCTAATCACGTCTATATCTTAAATGCTAAAAATGTAGTACAAAACTTTGTGAGTGATTCTGCAAGCCCAGATACTAAACTGTTAAATTCAGAGTACTCCACGTTCAATTACCAAGAACTCCAAGAATTAGTGAATTTGGATAAACTGCATTGGGAGCCACCAGTGTCTCAACTCTGCTGGGACCACTCTATAATGTATGTGAAGAATCTTTTGAATATAGTGCTATCAGATTCCACAAATGATGAGCCTGCAAGCAATCTATCTAAGCTTTGGTCGATAGAAAGTAAGTTATCTTAGAATGGAAATAAATGTGAAAATCGATTTATTGCTCATTTGTTTTTTATTACCTGATTATGTATAAGTTAAGTCAGTTCCGTATTTGTTCATAAGTTCATTGTTCCCTGTGCCAATGACGTTGAGCACGTTATTGGCAAGTTTTGCTATTAATTAGTATTACTGAGAAATCAATTATCAAAGCAGTATTGTTTTATGATACGATACAATTTTTCATTAAATAATGTCTAAAAGAATAACCAGGTTCTATCTATATTGTTCAGTGTTTGATGCTATGGGCAGAATTCCTTCAGGAATTCTGGAGATAAATTGGAAATGGCTGGGAAGTTTTGGAGAATGCATGAAAATCAGAACCACTGATTTAGAAGAAAATTTCCAAGGACAATATTGTACCATATTATTTGATTTAGAAGATAAAAATTTCACGGAAGCTATTCTTCAAAGATTTCCTAATAAAGATGAAATGGAAAATGAAAGGGTTAGTCCATGCCGATATTTCTCTATCAGTACTTCATCAATGGTAAATAATATGTAGTTTTACGTGTAAACAGGAACCTACTCCATTTGCAACATTCCTTTCTGTTGCCATTGAATTGGGCCTCTGCTGGCCTTCATCATGCAATGAAACAGAAGTGACCACTATGATTAACATTAGGGGTAAGCCAACTGAATTCATTTTTAGGGTTCAGTCCCAATTTCCTCATATATAATATATAATAATTATATTTACTTTTAGTTCAATTATTTAAAGTCAATCATTTTTAACTTTAAAATAATTGGCATATACTGTAATTAATATTAAGTATGCATTCAATTAAGTAGTAAATTAATAAAATGTAGATATGATATTATTTGTCGATTTATTAAAAACGACAAAGGCTATTTTTTAATCCATTTAATTTTGTCATAACCAAGACCCAATGCATGAAAGTAGAGCACAATTTTTAAATTTTTCCATGGACCCTTTGTTGTGTTGTTTTTTAGCACACATAACGATATATAGTTATAATTAAAATAACACAGTCATGATTATCTTGAAATGTTTTTGTTACCATTAACATAGGTTAGTAAAAGGTTAGCTACTATAAGTTTTACCATTTTTGTTGGTCTTTTTGCATTAATTCATTTTTTTAAATAATGAAAGTCGATTGATTTTGTTACTATTTACAGTATGAATTTTGCATGTCAAGCAATTATATCGTGACTATCTCTGCGGGTATATCTGCTATTCCTATATAAGCTACATAAATGTGCCTCTGGCACTGATCAAAGCAGCACTAAATTCAAATTAATTAACACAAATTATTTTAGAGATTATTATATCTGTTCATCTGTAATTATGTAAGGAAGGAATGTCAAATAATTCATTGTTATTTTATGGAAAAAATGTTTATGATGGCAAGAAATTTATTTAAAAGTGCTGCATCTGGAAAACAGGCATTGAATTTGTCACCAGAATCCCAGATAAATTGTTATTTTGATTGACCTATTGTTAAACTCAAAAGTATAATAAGGTTATAGATAAAAAGGTTGAAGAACTGAGGTCTTTCAAATGACAAGCACAGAGATAAATCAATATTATTATTGTCACTGAAATATTGTTTGTTACTTAAGGCAAAGAGACTTAAAAATGATATCACTTAATCGAAAACCCTTGACGTTACATGCGATAATTTTTGTAATGCCAATGTTCATATCAGTGTAAATCAAGGAAAATGACACGAAACCACTTGAAACACATGCCAGTGGTGGATATCACAGTTTGGGCTATAAAATTGGAATAGTGACTGATTGGGTAGTTACTATAGTGAAATCGAGCAAAAGAACGGCGTAAATTTCCATTGACTTGTAATTGCCATAATGTAATTTACGCCGTTCTTTTGCTCGGTATCACTATAGTTAGCAATTTGTAAAACTAACAGATGGTATTGCACGTTTAAAAAATTATACATTTACCAGTGATGACTATTTTTAAAATTGAAACCATAGCTTATTATTTCGTATATCAGCTGTCTTATGTAACAAGTGCATTGGGGTTTTGATCCAAAATAAACACAGATGTATTCAGCCCCATTTTGGAAAAAAAATTTTATCAAGAGAATGCAGCAAAATGTATTGTCCTGAAGAAATTTTTGTACCAAAATGGGACTCAGTGCAGGTGTATATTCCTGCAAATCAAATGTAATTTGCACGTGTTTTGAGCCCCAATTTGGAACTACCGGTAACGTTTCTTCAGTACAGTCCAGCTTTAAGTTTTTTTCTAAAATTGGTATTACAAAGTCAAATATAATTTTATGCAGAGAATAAAATCTGAAGTGATATTAAATGAAGACCTATTTATATTATACTCTTACAAATTAAATAAAGCAGATCAAATCATAGAAAACATATTAAGTCAATGGTTTATATTATCCAAATTTTATGATGGACTTTTGGATGGAAATTTATGATGGATTATTTGTACATGTATCTATTTCATACACCTCAATTTATTCCCCTGCTAATGAATATGTGAATGTTGGCTTTACTTTCAGTTACAATGTAAAATTTCAAAAATATTTAAAAATTGATTTTATGCATATTATATATTTGTATTTAATTATTTTTGTAATATTATTTAGAAATATTTACTCTGCCGGTTGATAAAAGAGTGAAGCCGGGATACTGCCAAACGGACAGCCCTGCAACTTACGATACAACAACAATAGCCATAATGTGAAAAATTAATTGTAGAATTTCGCTTAAATTATTCTTTACCTTAGCATGTTTACTTATTGCAATTATTATATTAAATTTAGAGCATTCTTTTCGGTACTGGGAGCATTTGTGCTATTTGCAACTACATATGACCTCGTTCAACATCACAGACCAAAATATGAAAAGCTTGATACGGAAAGCTTGCCAATTCCTGAAATTGAATATGCCAAAAAAGGTAATAGAAATATGAAAAATGTGTAATATTCAAGGCAATATTAATGTTTTGTCCGCAATAATCAAGCCAAGCATGGTCAGACAAGTGCTATTTTCCAGGTTCATATATATTTTTAAAAATACATGTACATCTTAAATTTCATTTATATATAATGAGTAGTAGAGGATTATTTCTGACTATTAACGGCACAGAATTTATAAATTTTTAAATGTACACTATTAAAATGTTACAATTATTTATTAAAGAATATAGGCAATAGGGAGTATTTTCTAAAGGGGATTTTTACAAGCACAATTTTGACAATATTTTCATAATTTTCCAGTCTTGATGGATAAGTGGAGACATTCCCAGTTTAATATTTTAAAAATAATTCAACTTTGCTAATTTTATAAATGTAACTATTTTTGGAGTTAGAATTTGTCACAATTACTTCTTATATAATTATGTTCAATAGTAGAAGATGAAGGAATAATGCACAGATTCCTGATCTGCTTCTCCGTATACACCAATGCCAACAAACTTTCAACTGCAAACGAACCAAGTGAGAAGATCTTGGAGTTCATTCACGGTATTAGAACTGTCAGCTTATTTTGGGCAATTTGCAGTCAATGTCTTCTGTATGCACCGACTATTTTACCAATAAGTAAGTAACCCTAGTGTTATTCTAGTGCAAAAGCCATCCTTGTTACATTGGACTCATTTTGAAGGGAATCAATTATCTTAAATAAAACTTACTTTGCCAGAGGATTTCATCGATATCCTGTTTGACACAGAGGGCTATTTTTTTGATTTCCTCATAAATGCAACATTCTCTCTTGATTCACTATTGCTTCTCAGGTAAAACATAATTTAAATGTTTAGTTAACTGAATAATCTCCATTCTAACAATATTAAATTTTATTTTCAGTGGATTTTGTGTATCAATTTCGTTTTTTAAACAACTTGAAAAGCCAGGTGGCCGTGTTGCACACCTGATACACTACTACATTTATGGATACCTTAGGTACGAACTCACATAAAAATATAATTTCTAATGAGCATTTAATACTAACACCTGCACGTCTGTATGTTATTAAACTTGCAGGATAACGCCTGTGCTGGCTTTGGCAATAGCTTTCTTGGCCGGACCGTACTATCTTCTAGGTAGTGGACCAGGTTGGCCGAGTTTGCTTGCTGAACAGACGAAATGCCGAACCGACTGGTGGAAAACGATTTTGTATATTAATAACCTTTTCGATACATATGAAATGGTTAGTATTCTCAGTCATTTATCAAATATTTTTCTCAATTAACAAAACACTACTCGAGGGCCTTTATGACTTTTTATGAGTGAAGTATGGGGCAGCTGTTTTTTAATCTGAGGCCTACATTCCATATTAATATAAATTCGCATATGAAATGCTATACAATTTTTTTAAAACTAAGAATCTGTTGATGTTTTTCCTATAGTCAAACCAACCATATGGTTTGACTATAAAGAATGTATTATTTTAACAGTGCGTTGAAGTTTCCTGGTATTTGTCACTTGAGATGCAGTATTACATTATAGCCCCACTGATACTATATCCTTTATACAAGTTAGTACAAATTAAAAAATAATACAATTATTAAATTTGCTGAAAATCGAAATCACACAGCTTGAAATCAATTATTAATTTACATGTCATTCAATTTTTAGAAAACCGATCATTGGTTACGTTATCGTGGCAATGTGTTTTGTAATCACAATTTTGACACCATCTCTCCTCATTTACTACAAAGACCTTCAAGGATATCCCGGAATAGTGGATGCGTGAGTCCTTGTAAAAATGTGAGTTTGAATGCTCGTAGATCAATATAATAATAGAATTACAATTATTTTCTGGAATTTCAGAATTTTTCCAAAACTGCCTACTGCACAAAATTACAACACTTACATTTATATTAGACCTTGGTGCCGAATGGGGCCCTATTTGGTAGGAATAGTATTGGCGTATTATATGCACCGCACAAAAATGAGGTGTAAAATGTCACCGGTAAGTATTTATTCTTTTGCTTTTCCCAAATATGAGGCTAAAAATAAAATGCACAACTACAACTTAACTTTTCACAGATCCTAGCCTTAATAGGATGGGTTCTGTCCATTGCATTGAATTTAACGATGGTTTTAAGCCTCTACCATTATTTCAATTTGGAAAAGTTTATGTCGGATGCCTTAAGTTCTGTCTATGGAGGATTATCAAGACCAGCCTGGGCTCTTAGTGTTGCCTGGGTGATATTTGCCTGCGCTACTGGCTATGGAGGTGAGGTTAAATAAATGAAAACAATTTGTGCATGACTGGAGAGAAAAATAAGATTTCACATTAAAAACACGGATATTATAAAAGTTATATTTATAGCAATTATTTTGTGAATCTTTGAACAGGATTTGTCACCCATTTTCTGACCTGGAGACCATTCGTAATGTTGAGTCATTATAACTATTCAATCTACCTGGTTCATGTCTATGTAGTGCTCATTTTCTTTGCAATGTATCAAGTGTTTTTCTATTTCGACTTCTATTTGGTTGTGAGTACATATGCTTAAATCTGCTGAAAAAATTTCTGCAGTTGCTGAATTTCAAATCACAAGTCAACACTGTAGCAATAACTCAAAGCTGAATTCACAAAGTTGGTTTCCAGAAGTTTTATGATACAAAATTGAAATAAAACTGAACTTAAAAAAAAGGAAAACAATTTGAGTGACTTTTTTTCAGAGATGCAGTGGAATACAATTTACCTGCAGTTTTATTTTAGCTTTTACTACAGTACAAAATTGCAATCTGGAGTACAGTAACTGCAGAAATATTTTCACTGGGTAAAACATTTATCGTCTTACTCCATCACACGAAAACATTCCTAAATTATTGGTATTTTATTATAGGTGATTATTTACTTGGGAGTGTTAGTGATGAGCTCGGCAATAGCAGCAATCTTTTATTTTCTTGGTGAAGCGCCAGTAATTGAACTGGAAAGAGCATTCGCATCGCTAGAGACTGAGAAAAGCATGTCGAGGAGATCGTCCACACTTTAAAGTTAAATTATCTCGCAATAGAGCGGAGATTGTGGGATTTAAAAATGTAAATTGCTAATTGAAAATAAATTGTATTGCTTTTTTTATAATCATTAATGGAACTGTAGATATTTAATGTGTGTGTGTGGGTCGGTTTTGCTAAATTAAAATGCAGATGAGGAACACCCATTACATTTGAATAATTAAGAAAAAAAATGAAAGAATACCTAAATATTTAGTTTTATAAAAAATTAACTTTGTCTAAACTTTCAGCAATGGCTCAAACTAAAATTATGGAAATATTTCTAAAGTTTTGACTAACATCTTCCTAACTAATAATACCCGGTAACTACAAGCTCATAATTAAATATATTCACATCATAGAAAGTTTACTTTTTTAAGAATTCCAAACATTAAAATAAACAGACAAATTAAGTAAATTTTAATATTTTTTTTCTAATTTGGGGATAGGATGGTCTCAGGGAATGTTTATGGAGCATCATTCATGTATTGCCTGACATCTGGGGTAGGGAGAGGAAATGTCATACATTGTTTTTATACAACTGTTTGAAATTATGGTTAGCTTTTGTGAGACGAGGGTCTAAATGGGCTAAATTTAGCATTCCTTAATAATGGAACACTCCCATATTCACTGACATTTGATATTTTTTACAGATTTTAATAAATTAACTAAATATCCATGAAACTTATTACTTTTATATTCCATTTCAACTTTTAAACACTTAAACTATTAACATCCATGCTTGAGGGTTCAAGCATAAACTGAGTCAACTACGAACGTATATTTAATAAGTTATTTGGCTAATATTAGGCCTATAGTTCACCTGCAAGCTGTTCAAATTAACATTTTTGTAACACTCGTACGCTCAGCATGTTTGCTAACAACATCAATGAAGGTGGAATTAATTATCTTATAAACACAGGCACAGCCAACAATTATACACAAAAATTCAGAACATACACGAACCAGATGGAAGAGGAACATTGAAAACACGAATCGACATTTGGATAATTTCAATGACGACAGAAATGGAAGGTCGGCACAACTGGATGACCAGTTCAAATTTGTTTCTAGTTTCTTTTACTCTACTATATGTAAGTGCCTTGGTTTCCGGACAAGTAAATGCTGCGGCCAAAAATACAACTCACCAAGGGTCGGAATCGGAAAATCCATTTCAAGCATCATTGATAAACTTTATAAAAAATTTAAGAAAACCGATTAAGAGTGAAGAAAAAATTGCTAAAAACATATCAGAAAGGTTGGAGGAGAGCAAAAAACATGCCAATGAAAAATACAATGATTCACGCATTTCTCAACAATGCAAAGAAGACGTTCGATTATTTCTTGAAGGCGTCGGAGGATACAGCACCACACCAAACTGGGCTAAACAGAGTAAGCACTTGACAACAGCACATTAATTATTTGAAGAAAAAAAAATATTTTGGCAAAGATTTGCATTTAAGGAGGGTATGCACGCAGTGATTTGTAAATTTCCAAAATGTACTGTCTTAAGTAAAGAATCGATCTTACACATTTCTGTCAATTATTCTGATTTTTCGATATAATTTACTTACATCTTTGTTCTTTTATAAATAAGCTACATTTTAAACGTTTTCTTGTGTGTAGTGAACGATTCATATGGTGGACTTCAGGCTGGCATTTTTCAAAACAACCTTTACTGGCTTGGAAATTTCTGGCAATGCATATCCATAGATGTTTGGAGAAATGAAAGCCACATGACAAAGCTGGCACCAGACTTTTCAGGAAAATACTGCCTAACTTCGGTAGTTTTAATATTTCTGGGACCAGTAAGTTCACTCAAATTTCAAATAGTTAAATTTTTATAAATAAAAACTTTCCAATATTTTCACTTTATTATATATTCATAAATAAAAACCCCAACAGTGGTTTCAAATATTTTCACTTTATACAGTTGCTAACTTTCAAAATTGGGATGTGTTTGCCATCGACGTGCAATGCGATCGATTTCTCTTCCGAAGTCCGAAAATGTTAGCATTCAATTCCTAGACATAATTGATAATTAAAATGACCAAATCAACTTTCCAAACGACATTATTTTGTTAATCACCAATTACAGTTTACCGGTTGCCATTCTTCGTGGTGGTACAAGACAATTTCTGTCAGACGAAGGAATGGGCCGAATGGGATAACATCAGTATAGGAGTTGGGTCAGGCTCTTTCAAGAGAATTATTATAGTTGGAATTTCTGAGAGAATTTTCATTAATAGTATTTTTATCATGCTAGCATACTATTTGGATCCCTAGCAGTCTTAGTTGCTTGCGGCACCACGTATGAATTTTACCTAATTTTCATGCAGAGACTGAAGCCAAAAAATGCGAAAAAAGAAATGGACATCTTAAATACACCTTTAAGCAAAATGTCCATACAAAAAAGTAAGTAACAATAACAGAATTTATATTAAATTACATTTAAATATCTCAGGAACTTTGCATTTTTTATTCACAAATAATTTTTAATAAATTGTATTTTTAGTACGTATTCCGTTGCTTAATTAAGTTATTTCGATTATATTGGCAAACATAAAATCAAATGTACTTTACAGTTGGTTTCACGAAACAGTTATGGAAATCGCTTCTGCTTGCATTTTCTGCAAACAAAAATACGAAAACAGTATTTGATACACAACCTCGAGGAACGTCTTTGGGTGTAATTCATGGCGTACGTGCCATTAGTATGTCTTGGGTCCTCATTGGTCACGTGTTTCTAGTACTTCATCAGAATTTCCCATGGAGTAAGTAGACATTTAATAAGGGAGGAACACCAGACAACTTTTTACAAACGGACAATATAGTAAGAAAAAATGGAGTTTGCAGTGGAGCCGGAAAAGACGTCATGAGGCAGTGCCTTCAATCATGCACCATATGAACCTCATTGGCTCCCCTGACTGCCTCGAACTGATATGGAACAAGTAAACTGAAAGGTGCGCACCTGAGGTACTGCATCATGTACAGGTTCTGCCTGATGACGTTATTCTTTTGTTGCTCAATTAAAAATGTTGAAACAATTTTCTTTTTTTATTAAATAAGCAGACAACATGGTCGTGAATTTTTTGAAAATGCATTTTTCCTCAAAATATTGTAGTTAGTAAAAAGTTTTTTGGGTCCATCTTCCTCCAAAATAAAAAATGTGATCAAATAGTATCACTAATATACTTTATCCTGATAGAAAACCAGCTAAAAGCAGCCGAATTTATAAAGGATCCACTTTTCCAACCCATTCTTATGGGGGAGTTTTCTGTGGACACTTTCTTTTGCATGAGGTATATCATAAAATTCAAAATAATTCATTTCAAAATCAAAAACTTGCCTTGGATATTTGTCAAATCAAAAATGAATGCAACTCGGATAATGATTCACAGCGAATTGCTATTTTTTCAGTGGATTCCTCATAGCCTATCTGTTTCTCAACGAAATGCAGAAAACAAAAGGAAAATTAAACCTAATGGCTTATTATTTCCACCGCATTTGGAGGCAAGTTTTCAAAATTCAGAGCACAAATTCTTTGCATAATTATATTAACTCACCCACTTCTAGATAACTTGCACGCACTGAAAATCACTACCAAAATGCAAATGAACATAAACATTAAGTTGTTTTTAACAAGGGTCAAATGCTTTTCTTAGATTATCACCAGCGTATATGCTACTAATAGCATATATGTCTACCATTTACCCCTATGGTGCTAAAGGACCCATTTGGCCAGCCACGTTCGGTGACAGAAAAACTTGTCGCGAAAACTGGTGGCAAAATCTATTATACATCAACGTGTATTTTAGTGAATATTCAGACAGCAAGGTAATATAACTGTCAAATATATACAATTTTTAAAAAATCCTAAACATACACAGGACAGGTATTAATTTCATTTTACTTAAATTCTAGTGCCTTCCTCAAGTATGGTATTTATGTTTGGACATGGCCTACTACGTAGTCTCTCCAATTATTCTCTATCCATTGTTTAAGTATGAATGCTTGCATTAATGCCAATGCAGATTTTCCTTGCAATAATTTAATTTCCACTTATTTTGAATTTAAGAAAACCACGTCTTGGCCAATTCATATTCCTACTTTTTCTGATTACATCATTTCTGACACCGGCTCTCTTAATTCATTTGGGAAATTTGGCATCTTTCCCTGCATCTAACATCGAGTAAGTAAGACTGTACCAGTACTTTTGCAAAATACTGATCAGTGATCAGACCATTCTCTGGGTCATTAATCCCAAAGGGTTCGGGAATTGTTTACATAGAACCAGTTCTTTTTGAAAAAATAACCTGATTTTCTATAAGAATATATTTAATGTAAACAGTTATTTTTAACACAGACGAGTTGACCACAACCATATATTTTCAGGTCCTGGCAAAGAGATAAATTTATGGTTAAAGTTTACGATAAACCATGGGGCCGGATGCCGCCATTCTTAGTCGGAATAGTTTATGGTTACATTTTACATTTAAAGGGAACTTCAATGCGGATGAAGCCTGTAAGCCTTATTTATGGCAACATCGCTTACAAACTTAAATTCTTCCCAACCACCAATGTCCTAGTAATAAATTATTTTTTTCAGACTTTTGTTGCAACTGCTTGGACATTATCAACTGGCATGGGTTTATTGCTCATATATGGTATGATGCCATACATGAAGGGCGAATGGGGCATGTCCCACGCAATGTTTGTATTCTACGGGACATTCACGCGTGCTCTTTGGGCACTCTGTGTTGGATGGGTCATTTTGGCCTGTGCTACAGGATACGGAGGTAAAAAATCACGTTAATAAAATCCTTGTTTTGTGAATTTTCAATGAAAAAATTAGACAAATATTCTAGAATTTAAAGAATAAGTTCATTTAACATGAATTGTCCCTTAAATATAAGAACAACTGTATCCCGGACTATATTTAATTCTTGGATTTGGGGCTAAATCGGCCAATTCAAAACTCGTATTTATAGTAAAATATCAGCTGATGGCTAATGATCAGCCATAGGTATATGCTGAAAGCTAACGGCTTGCCCCCTCCTATCCCCGGCTGTATCAAACTAACATAAGATCTACATGCAACATTTCATCCAGAATACAGAACTTGAAATATAGTAAATTTTTCTCTTTTTATTTACAAAAATTGTTTATATACAGTGTAGGGTCTATTCGCTATAAGATATCTTTCCAGATTTGTCATTTTTTTAAATTCATCTTTACATGATTTTTTTTCCATTTCTATCAAAAGGTTATGTGAATGATATCCTATCTTGGAGAGGTTTTCTACCATTCAGTAGGCTTTCTTATACTGCCTATTTGGTGCATTTTACGGTATTGGCCGAATTCTATGCATCCAGACCAGACAGCACATATATTGACTTTTACACTATGGTAACAAGTGAATTTGTAATTTCATGAAGGGGTCATTCCTATTTCCCATAACACCTTCCTTATTCATGTAATGATTTATTGCAACAAGGGTTTCGAAAATGTGTACGGTGAACCGTGAGTCATGAATACAGTGAAAAAATGCTAGGAATACAACATAGAATTATTATTTCTACAATTCGTGTAAAATAATTCTCTAAAACATTTAAAAAAAAAAAAAATTCAGTTGATGGCAAAAAAATTTTCTGATTTTTGTAAAGGGGAAGGATGGGAGGCAGTGTTACATATTGCTACATAAGATATGAATGACCCTCTGATCAAAATATTTGGTTCCATTTTGGGGACAATTAAGATGTGTTGCATTTATTTCGTCTGACTTCATAACTTTTGCCAGACTAATGCTTCTGTAATTTAACGTTTTTCAAAATGTAACATCATATTTTCCTCAATATTAGGCTGTATCTTTTGATTATAGAATTCAAAGAAGCCTATTTTATTACTTTCAGACTTATTATACGATATTTTTGTTCGCATCGACTATTGTGGTAGCCCTGGTCTTCACACTGATAGGTGAAGCCCCATTTATCACCATGGAAAAACTATTGTTTGACTTCTCAGGCAAGGAAAATCTCCAGAGCGGAAACAGAAAGATGGGCAATGAGAAACATCAAGATAAGACTGACGTTGAGCCTATGCTGATGACAAACGGTAAGAATTGCAATGCTTAAGAAAATCCTAAGAAAGCATAATTGTGATTCAGTTTACTTTCATTTCATTCGAAAGGCCATACGAAAACGACTGAGAAGAAAATAGTCAAAGAGTCATCAAAACAACGCTAATTATTTAAATAATTGTCTAATTATAAGAAGTTAAAAGAGATTGTAATAAACGAAACCAAGTTATATTTCTTTTTTACTTTAATCAAAGATGCTATAAGAAATAGCAACTTTTCAAATGTTTAGAGTGGCAAAAATGCATTAGATGGGATTAAGTTGATCAAAATTCTTCCTAATGGGATATTAAAATACAATTTTTCTTAAAAATTAACTCCTTCATTCCAAGTACACCGTTAAATGGATTTTTTCAACACTTTTTGGATTTTGTAATGTAGTTTTGATATCCACTTTATAAAAAGTAACTGTGCTAGTATAGTCAACCTCCACTTAAGAGAAAGCATATTTTCCCATTACAAAATAACTTTTCAAAGGAAATCGTTTGTTTTTGTGTTTGTAATCTAGATTCAATAAGCACTTTTGTGCAAGTCCAACGACAATTAAACAATACATTGGGAATATACTCAATTATAAGCTTCATACCAAACACATTTAATGGCTTCAATAAAAAAAACTTGTGAAGAACAAAGTCAATATACATCAAGCGCTAACGGAGAATATTTTGTGAGTATACATCACTCATACGAATAAATAATCCATCATTAATATGAATTAGCTAATTACACAATTAATTCATTGGGATACATTATTATTGCATTTGCCAAACACATCGTTAGCACTTGTGCAAATACATAGTATTTGCTCGAGGTTAATGCAAAAAAGAGGCCCAAAACACTAGGAAGTAAGGATTAGATGAGGTAACCTTTTCAGTCCTAACACATCGACTAAAAGACTGATAGAGTGGTTGACAATGTGGTTTAAAATACCTCTCTTTATTTTAGTGATAACTACGGGAATTCACAAACTACACGGGGACTCGATCATAAACCAGTTAACCAGTGGTTATGGGGAAACACTACGTTCACTTGTGGGTATAAGCCCATGGTCTTTAATTAAACTCATGACGAAAGTGACATTTGCTAGAAAACACAATCAAAGCATTGCTGAAGCCATACAGCAAGAATTTCAACAGTTATTGCCAGCAGATTTTCAGCAAAATGTTTCCGAACCCTGTTTCAACAGTATTTCATACTCGATATCGGCGATCGGAGGCATCGTTACCGGCTCATTTCCTCCTGGAATAGCAAACCGTATGTATGCTGTTGATATTATGCCAAAAATGAGTAAACGTTTTATAATAAAACTTAAGGGGTTGTCAATACTTTTAACAGCGTGGGCCTATGGGGATTTCATTGTTAAATTCGTTTAAAGAAGGGGTAAAAGTCGAACGATGGGGTTTGATTTTTTTTAAAGATTATTAAATTTACTTAAAACTGTAGTATTATTATGACTTCACATGCATTCTGAATGTAGTTATCGATTTTCAAAGTTGACTGTAGCGGTTTCCCATGCTTTTTTCCCATTGACGTGAAAGTTTTCCC
>JAQIXP010000231.1:0-30942 GCA_034700285.1 Proteroiulus fuscus | reverse complement strand
GGACAACCCCCCTACCAAATGGCATCATTATATGCTGATCGTAGGGTACTGAGTTGAATTGAATTGAATTGAACAACTTAGTCATTTTTGTTTGCGTTGATGTTTTTCATTTTGCAAAACTTATTAATATGAAAGTGCTAAAGTCAATAATACGTGCATTTTCTGTCTTGGGTCCTAAATGTTTTGAGTCAAATTGAAATATTTTGTTTCATTTTTTGTTTGTTTGATTTTTAAATGAAATTAAAAGTTTTTACCAGCAGAAAGTCAAAAACAATATGTAGAAATAAACACATGTTTAGTATGCTTTTATTTGCAAAATTACTCATAGCTCACAATTTTATTTATAAAATGCTGGATATTTTCTCCGTTACACTTAGCCAAATTAATATTTAACCAAAGGTTATGCGTGTGCCTAAGAAAATTAAAATCTTTCAAAGTTTTGAAACATTTATGCAAAAAAAAAATTGTGAAAATATGGCACTAGTGGTAATTTTGCAAAGCAAATGCTACCGTGATAGTGTTAATATTTGTTAACTGTAGCACTTGTAACTTCAATGTTTTTATCTGTGCATGACGTTACGTGTTTTAAGTGTTAACATGGATGGATTTTTTTTAGATTATGGTTAGTTTTTATAATTTCATTCTCATTCATAAACCCAATTTCTCAAATGAATTCTTTTGTTGATCTAGTAATTATTATTTTATTTCTCAGGGAATACTACCTTGATAATCTCACTTCAACCATGCGATATGGAGCACCGATGTTCAATTATCTTAAAATAAGTTGGACCTACAGATTCCATTTCATTCACTTCAAATCAATACCTTACATTCAACATATCAAATGATGATTTGGTAAGAAAATGCCCAACTCCAGGTAGAGTAGATCGTTCAGATTGTCCATTGCTTAGACTTTTCCATCTTAACTTGTTAAGCTTCCCAATTTCTAGAGTGGACTGTTGATGTTATACTTAATGATTTGCTGATTATTACCCATTATAAATCTTGCAGCCTCAAGAGTGGTCCAGTAGGAGGACCATGGCTTCACTGGCTGTGGATTCGCTTTTCACTCACAGACGCCCCCCCCCCAACCTCCTTTTCAAGAAAAAAAAAAATCGGTCCTCTAAATATGTCCGTGTGCAGGCCTAAGCTGGATAATCGTATTGTCCTGGAATTGGTTGGCTCCAGAACCAGTTTCCTTCACTCTGGGCAGTTTGTGTAAAAGGAAACGATTTGCTAATGTATTTTAATGAAATTCATCTCAAATATTCTTTTATTTTTCTGCAGGTGATAGAAGTTGATAATTAATGCGAAGAAATGGGATCGAACAGTAGGAAGGAGTAAACACAAGATGAACTTGATGACTCGGGTGAAGCAGATAACCACGGGGTGGACAAACTAGGGAGACATGGCGCACGCAAACGTTTAGTAGACAATAGTACAAAACATGAAGAGCAATAGGAACCATAACTTTAGCTGGAAAGCAGAAGGCATGTCGACAGAACCAAGAACGCTACTTATGGGGTTTGCCCTCGCTCGGGAAGAAATAACTTTGCCACGACGATGTCTACAGGAAGGCACCTAATTATAAGGTAAGACACATTTTTTGGTGGAAGTTAGTGGGAAATCAAACCTAATCCATACCATGATACCTGAAGGGGATGAAATTAAATATTTTTTTTAAGATTCTGGATCTTCTGATCCATAAGAGGAAATCGTGTTGGTCTTCGAGCACCTGGTATGGGAAAATCTCAAAATTTTGATTATTCACACTTAGCATGCAATAATGATTGTAAATGAATTAACTGCTTAGGATTACTGGTGGATCCAGAAGTTTGCTGAGGTTGGGGGGTATGGGGAATTGACTTATTCATTGTTATGGAAAAACAAATTACCGTAAGAATATCATATATAAGATGGCTAATCCACATTAAAGCTGCAGGATTTTTGCTATTTTTCAAATGTTAAAACTGCATAAAATCTATTATAAAATGGAAAACAAACTGGAATATCTGCAATTCTAATAGGAAAATCTTTTAAAAACTGAAAAAAACCCGGTATTTTGTACCTTATTTATTTAACTCAATTTACTATCATTACTGCATGTTTTGACTACTCTTCAAGATGCTGCTCACTGATACCTAATATGTAAAAGTTAATATCAACTCAGCATCTCAACTTATATTTGACACCCTTTATTACAAGCTTCTCCTTTTCCGCACAATTAAACTCTGTGTGCGAGACTAGAACTTTTTATTATTCCCAGATCACATTGAATTCATCAAATAAACGTCGCCAATCATACAAAATATATAATCTATTGGAATGCTTTGATAGTACACATAATTCATATATTCCGAGCGTCTTGTGAAGTTTATCAGCCAGTTTGCTCAGAGCTGTTCCAGCAGGCTGTAATATGGATTTCCCGGTTGTGCCACCGAAGCAATCGTCGAATGGAAAGCCAGCCGTTCGTTCTTGTCAAAAAGCTAGAAAAGGGTGAAAGAAATTACGATTGGTTTTCTTTTGAGTTTTTTTGTCAAATGAGAAGATGTGTAATAATTATCATTACTTGTTTATAGAAATCCAGGCCTGTCAAGCAGAATAAGTTCACATCCTGGGCACTCAATTTTCCCATGCACTGCTGGACATATGGAAATCTTATCAAATTAAGGATGAATACGAGTTTTCATTATCCAACTGGACTACTGATAGGTTCGTAAAAATTAGCGTTTGTTTAAAAAACAAAGTTCAATTCCAAAATTGAGTTTTAACAATTTTTTTGGAGGAAGACTTAAATTTGTTATTTTCAGGAAGGATGTTTTACACAACCACAATTGCAAATGAAATCGAAAGGATACACGGCACGGAGCCACGAATTGGTCGATGCGCTGATGAAAAAACAGGTAAGAGACCAAATGGCCATTGACATTGGGGATTGTTGGGTGAAATTGGATAAGGAGAGCAGCACCCATTCCTGCACCATTGGTCCCTTGCCCTGCTTGTGCGCCCATTCAAATACGCGGAAAATAATGGCTGCTATAAGATGGGGATGGGGCTGTTGACACGAAATGAATTCCCCGATGATCTTGTTCATGATTTCGTTTAGTGGAAAATGATCGGTGAGCAAGTGGGGAAGCACGCAGGCGATCGTTTCCGCTTCGCACGGGTAACCCCGCTTCATTCTGGAAATTAAAAAGGGTTGTAACTCACGAGAATTACAACTATATGGACATTTTCTGTTACCTGTTAAAAAGGATGGTGACGTTTTCCATGGCAGCAAAAAGCGACTCCGTATCTGCTGGAAGGGGCTGCGACGAGGCACCCGCAATGGAAAGCTCCTCGAGTCTCCAAGTTTCGTTATCTTTTCCTGAATCAAATAATCGGATTTCTAAACTCCCCTTCCCAAGCATGATGGCCGAGAATAAAATGCATATTAATTGCTCACCTGCGTAAATGCACGACAATAGAAGTCCCAAAGATGGCAAAGACACGGCGGGATTTACCTGACAAAATCTGTTGTGATAAAAAAATAATAGCAAGCTGCACGTAGAAACCGTCGTTAACATAAAATTAAGTAATTATTACCTGCCAACCGCAAACTTAATGACTGGTTCCGCATCTTTACCACAAATGACATTTGTGAGAACTAATCTCTCTAAGCCAAACGTTATGCTAAGTTGAACCAAAGATGAATTGTCGACAGATAACAAAGTCTCCAGTGCAATCTGGAAAACAAAGCCATTTTTAAAGGTGGACTGTCCTGACGAACAAAATTTGGTCCCATTGCTCCTCTAAAAAATGGACACCATTGATGACACCCTATTACATTTTACTTATTTGGAAAAGTTGTAGGTTATTATTATTTTTTTTTTGCATAAATCCGTGGAGATTTTCCACTAAAGTAAATTATTGAATGTAGCAAATATTCATTGCTTTGGAACAGTTCACGTATTACGTAACACTGAAACTGGGGAGGGGGCTATTAGGAAACAAAAAGAACTGTCGGGGAAGGGGGGGGGAGTTGGAAACTTGTTTTAACAGTGCTTGTTTGTACTTAAAGTGAATAGGCTCTCTTCATATTTACGTTAACCCTTGATCATTTTTGTGACAATTCTAGGAAACATTAAAATACACTATGAAATATCTCAAAACGATTCATCAAATAGACGTTATATGATAAATTATTCTCGAGTGAGGAAAATGCAATAGCTAGCATTTTACCAGGGAAGATGCATCCTGTGTTAATGTTAATCAATGCATTTTTCTCACTTGCATTTTGTTACGAGAGAACTATTCAGTGGTTTATTTTGAAACTTTCTGGAAATATTCAAATGCTGTATTAAAACAATTTCATGTAAAATTCTATTCAACTGAACTCCAGTACCCTATGATCATCATATTATGTTATTTGGTAGGGGATTATCCCTCTATCAGGAGAATAATGTACATTTAAATGTTTAACTTTATTGTCAAGTAAATATTAAAAAACAATTACTTTGCATCAATGGCGTCTATTGCAACAAAAAAAAATGTTCAAATCTCCAATTAATTTCTGCTAACTTGCCTGAATAACATTTTTGCAAAATTCATCATCCAGGTGTTCCTTTAAGTTTTCGATCAAATAGAAAGCCACCGTCCACATGATAAGCGTGTGGTCCTCGCTGTGGCTGCTAGTCCTGAATAGGAACACATGGGTCTTAGAATGGGCACAAAATATGCATTAATATCCACATAAAAGTGTATTTGCTCACAATTGGGAATTTTGTAAGTGTTGAAGCAGATATTCGCATAAATTTGCTAAAATGGGTTGAGTCATTTCATTGGGGCCAAGTTCCAAAATGTAGAGAACGCCGTGTAATGCCATAATACGGGTCGACAAATATGTACTTTTTAAGCTCTGTTCCACCACTTTTCTCGAACTTTCTGCTAACTCCGTATCCTTTAAAAATAGAAGAAAATAAGGAATTTTGTCTGTTGATTTAGTAATTGAAGAGTTGTTTTTAAATCTAAAAGTTTTGCCTTACAAATAGCTATTTTGATTTAAAAATTTGCTATTTCTTGACCAGATAAGCCACGTTTTTAATTTTGCTAAATAATTATATGACTCGCATAAACCTTTATCCAAAAAAAATCAACGTAGCAAGTTATGAAAAATTAATAACGTGATAATAATTCAAAAATAAATACATTAACTTACCATTCCCAAAACTGCTACAGATTTGCAGATTCCAACTCCCAAATATTGGGCCATGATCTCATCTTCGGGAGGGTGTAGACGGAGGAGATCGAGCAAGGTGTCGAGCATCCACTCAAACTGGGCTTTCTCGGTGAAAATATCGGAAAGCATAACCACCTAGCATCCATCCAACATCAGAGTAAGTCGAGCAAAAACAATAGGCTTTCCCACGTTAAAAATTTACAAACTGAAACTCACCGATCTCACTGATTCCGTTAACAGTGCCAGCTGTACCGATGAGGCCGTTACCGGCTCTAACCATTGCGAATACAGGTCGAGCAAGAAGTGCAAACAGGAATGCAGATCGAGGCCGCTGGAACTCAAGCACTTCTCACGCTCGTTGAACGAAAGAGGCCCTCGCAACATAAGATCGTTGTGATTTCCGACGACGACTTGGAGGTATTCCAAAGAAACCTACGGCACATTAAGAAAAGGTTAGAGCTCTGATCTTGGGGGTGGGAGCTTGTTTTTGTAAAGCAAACACTTTGGTCATTTGTCCTTTTTAACTTTTATAGTGTTGAATTTTATGATGTGGGAATCACAATTTATAAACAATGAATGGTCGAAACAGATGAAATGTAAGTAAATTACGAATCATTTTTTTTCCATTTTAAATTGAGATAAAATTAATGTTTATAATACAACGGGACTATTCTTGCTATATGGAAGAATAAATTGCCCCTGTGGACTTTAGTGGTACAATATATTTACTAGTATACCAAACGATGTGATTTCGGCCATTTCAGGTCGCACCTAACCAATTTGTAGCCTTAAATCAACAGTGCAATCATGATTTAGCACTAAATCAATGATTTAATCCCGATTTACCCGTAAATTACCTATAAATGAAAGCTTTAACCGTGATTTAGAATTAAATCAACAGTTGTAAACATAATTTAATCGGAATAATGTTGAGCACATCAAGATTTACTTTTTAAATCAATGTTTTAACCATAATCTGGTTTTAAATCAATTATTTAAATGGTGATTGAGCTTTAAATTAATTAATGTCTATCCCCATTCCCTAAGGGACACAGCGAGGGATTTGCCAATGGATGGGGGGGGGGTTCGGGATCGAAACCCCCCAGTGGATTGGGCGGGTTTTTTTTAAAAAACGAGGTTATCATATCCAAGTGTTTGTCAAAAGTGGAATACCGAGCTGAACGAATTTTACCTGGCCGACACTATAGTTTCTTGTCCTGAGTTGGTTGTATGTGGTCACACATGGCAGGTGGCAATGGCATTCCGGGTGATTAGGTTTTGCGGTATTTGTGCCAGTCGGATTTTTCCGTCTTTCTTCCACAAGATTCCAGACACGAGGAAATTTTTTCCCATGCCTACAAGAGATGAGTCACTTTAAGTGTGTAATTTTACCAATCAATTTTGTTGATTTTAATGATTGGAATTCACAATTAATGGGTGTTAGCATTTACCTCGTGTGGAGATAAGCAACTGGTTTCTCGCACGACTGCCGCAAATATCTGCTATTGCAAGGATTCCCCGGTTGCGGCAAAAGCAGAGTTTGCAGCAAGAGAGACGTTAAACATTTGATGGCCAAACAAGCAGTGTGAACTTTCTCGACCTCGTCCTGTAGTTAAACGGCAAAAATAAGGCCCAGTAGAAGAACGTGATAATAGAACTTACAAAAAATAATCTAGATATTTATTCTTTAAATTTACTGAATTTCTTTTTTCTTGACAGCTAGATTATTTCGCCCAAACTTTGTGATTTTTTAAAATCGCAATTTCTGTAAAATTCAGATCTTGGCATCACAGTCTGGATTTCGGTCTAAAATCATTATTCAGGCATAACTATTTTGAGATAGTCGGGAATTACAAAATCACAATTCTGTAAATCTTATTTTCAGTTTATAAATCACAATTTCCAAAATTGCAATTCCCATAAAAATTTTGATTTTGGATTGAAAAATCTCGATTTTTATGCCAAATAAGTTATATATTCGTAATCATGAAGTAATCTTCATTTTTTTTCTTCAAATAATCTAGATTCTTTTTTGTAAAAGAGATAATGTTTGCATGCAATCCTTACTGATTCTCCAGACGGAATTGCGCTCAAAACTCCCAGTAGTGCCATCCAGGTTTCTTCAAATTGTTGCCTGCTTGTCCAACCTTTGGGAAATTACAAAGAATTAAGAAAAGCTCGACAATTTTGGCAATTTCCTAAAAATCGGGAATCGTTAATAACAAATAAAAGAAAATTTAAAATCCAAGCATCTTATTACCCAGTAAATTAACCCGGAATATGTACTGCCACAGAACATCTTGCTCCTGCAATAGATTCACTGGTAGCGGGGGTATGGGGTTGGCCAAAACGTTTTTCACTCCTTCGGGTGTCCAGCCAAGCTGCCAGGCTAATGGAGGGGTCCGCACATAACTGTTGACGAGGGGTAAGCGAGCCAAACCTAGCACGGGCCAAAACATTGTGGTCATTTTCTTAGTACTGACATTGTGAATGATGAAAAATGCCAATAGCGTTCAGAACAAAAGTGAAAGTTCAGAAATTATAACCCCCGTAACAAACCCACCAATGACAATGGTATACAGTGCATCTGACAGAAACTCTGGAATGTGACAGCTGGGAGCATTTTTCTGTTGCTCCATCCATGCTATCAAGTCTGCCATTTTGGCACAGGACCGCATTACGTGCTGGACTTCGTTGTCGGCCGATGTCCAGTTCATGTTCTGCGTCGTGGGTATGTCGACCTTCCACTGGGGGTGAGCTGTAGATAAACAATGGATAGTGCAATGTCTTAGACCTTATAGGACTGTTCAAATATAACAAAATTTTCATACTTTTAGGCCCCCCTCCCCTCATCCTTCCTCCTCCCCGTGTAACACACAATAACACAAATGTTTCCCATAATTCCAAATTTCACCAAAATTTAATCCAAATTCCTTAGAATTCCGTTGTCAAGAAATTTATGCAAAATTCACTAAAATTTCAGTCCAATGTCCAAAATCCCCTGTACTGGCACACTCGTAAATTTTACCTAGGTTCATTAAATTCACAAAGTAGCAAGAACAGATCATGATCTCTTTCTGAGTGAAATATTTCCTGAAAACACTGCTTCAAATTTTCAATCAAATTAGACAATTAATTGCTACGTAAAAAGGTGCCGATACCCTCGATGTCCCACCATATAGCACCAACGCATCAAAGTGTGAAACCCTTCCCCCCGAGGTTTCGTAACAGAAACGTCCTTACTTTTCGTAAAAATGTAGTGGATGCTGTGGATGGCGGTGCAAACATGACCATAGTAATCTTTTTGGCTCATAATGTTGGCCAAATTGCTTTCGTAGAACGTCAGTTTGACGGTGTTCAAAGCGGACTGTAAGAACATCGGGGAAATAGCCGCCTTTTTGTTCATTAGCCAATGAAGGGCCTGAGGACAAAAAAGTGTATTCATTTTAAGATAAAGTCAGCATGCCGAATTTTCTAAATCTGGAATTTTTTGTCACCTCCAAAACGAGAATAGCGAATCGACACAAATCCGTCATGGATTCCAACGGTATGTCGGCAAATACCGAATGCCTCCTAAGCAAGTGCAAGTACTGCCCCACCACGGGCGTGACCTGCTGCAGGGTTTCCCAAAACGGGACGTCGGAGAACAGGTCATTGAGCCGATGGGCATATTTGGCCTCACGGGGGCTCAGAGGTGCGGCACTCGGGTTGTACGTCTGCGAAGGCGATGGGACAAGAGTGAGGAGATGAGCCACCTGCTGAAGCAGCGTGTGCTTTGCAGCGCTGTACAGTGCCAAGCCTCCGGTGGTATGAGGTAACGGGGACAGAGGAGATTCCTGCTCCGACTGCGAACCGTCCTTCTCTTGATTGAGGAAAAGGTCTGCCCCGTACGCAAGACTATCCTCCAAGAGCAATAAGTTGAATTCCTGTGTAAGAAAATCGGAAGTTTCAGCATCGGAATCGATCGAGGAATCTCCTAGGTTAAGTTCCTCACCTTGGCAACCATCACAGATAACAAATCGTTATATTCCAACACGGACAGCAACTGGACACAGTGACGCCGACTTTCGACGTCTCGGCAGCATTGTCTCACCAGTTTTAAAAATGTCCCCTGTAATTTTCAATCCAGAAAAATTCCATGAAATCGTTCAGGATTTAATCAGATTTTAATGCATCACAAATTAATGTTTGGGGGTATCAATTTCACTGAAATCTCATATAATTTAAAAAAAAAAATAACGTATGAAAAAATTCCTATATTATTTCAATAAAAGCCCTACTAAAATACTCCCATAGTTTTTGGAAAGAATATCTACATTTTTAGAGATGATTCTTATAATATCCCTAAGTTATTTGGAAAAAAATCCTATAATATTCCTATATTTGAAAAAATTCCTACAAATAATTCTATGAGGAAACTGTCCCATATCCCTATAATTCCTATATAGCATAGCGAACATTTGAGTATGAGGAATGAAATGCACCAAAGTTGTAAATATTTTTTGGACTTACTTTGTCCATGGCTGTTGCAGCAATTCTGTCGGACTCTTGTTCGGAACTGTCACCCGTTTGGCACTTTGACCAACCGGCATTTGGAAACCAATGGTCTCTTAGCTTCCATAATAACATCACTAATCTTGTATGCCTGTTATACATATGAAATATTGTAATAGAATGAAGATTTATAATAGTTAATGAGTTGTAATACATTTTTTCTTACTTTTTAGCTATGCCACGCCTCTGGATCAATTCCAGCAGAATGTCCAGATCTTCGAGCGTTAGCTGGGTGCTGCTCTCACCAGGTGTTTCTGCCAGCAACATCTCGACACGCCGGCAAGCCATGGACGCACTGGTTCGAGCAATGGCAAGATGAGGAGTTGGCAAGAAACGTTCGACTAACAAACTAAGCAATGCTCCACTCTGGCTGGAATGGATTCCTTCGAGGCAGGCCAACATTTTACGCACTAAGCTGGGCTAGATATTATGGGAAAATAAGCAGTTGATTACCGATGCTGGGGTGAGTCTTACATAATTTTAATTCTTTTATTAACAAATCTGAAATAACTATTATATAAGTCTTTACATCTCATAGTAACCTAGGCTTCTTAAATAATATTATGTCCTTTGCATTCTATTTTCCCTATTGATAATTTTTTCAAGCTCCCTTTTTTGGTAAATTTTCTCGTATTTTCGTCATATTTTATCCATTTTGTAATCATTTTATTTTGTTTTTTCTAAAAATTAGGCATAAATTTTGTCTATTTTTCATAAATAAGTATTTAACATTTACGGCCAATAATGCTGAAGGTATTATATTTTGGGAAAAATGAATTCATAGATATTCCTCATATTTTACTGAAAAATCTGATACATTCCTTAAGTTCTGTAAAAACAATTTAAAACAAAAAGAATCTAAAAGTTTTTCATAAAATTAGGATTATTTGGCACTAAAATCGAGATTTCTGATAATCTGGATTTAAAAAAAAAAACCCAGAATATTTTTAGTAATGGTATATAAAATCCTTTATTTTAACAAAAAAATTCTATTTGGACAAGCTTTAGAAATCTTAATTCTCCATTTACTCTGGAAACTTACTCGATTTATGTTTTCACATCTCGTGTTAACAGCTTGAATAAATAAGCCACTTGCTGCCGGATTTCTGTGCACGTTGCTAATGGAAAAATAGACATTTTTGGGATTTAATCCAACAAAATGATTGCTTATAAATGGCTAAGTTATTTTATGAGAAGCTAATTCCTTGCCAAATCAGATCGTTTATGGGAGGCTCCGTATAAAGTTGAACCAGTTCACTGATGTGATTGACAATCAACCATGTCATATGTTCAGCATCACTCAAATTTTCACACTAAAATAGAAAATGATATTAGTAATTAATAGATGTATAAATGCAGCAAGATGGACCTAAGGAATAGATTTAACTATTTACAATGTAATCGCAGAAAAGAATCAGCCCTCCTTTGTGAACCAGTTCCATATTGCTACTAGTGGACAGTTCCGATCCTGCGTTACTTGACGTGGCCGACCTACCAAAAACCAAATTTGTTTTTGAAGTAACCCGACTTCTGTTGGAACATGGGATCTTGGACATTGGAACGAAATTTGAAAGGAATTTTTGATGGTTTAGTGTGAATTTCCTGTCAACAGCGCATTCTACAACAATTCTCATATCTAGAGTAGGATTAGAAAGAAATTTTGTGAAATGTCAGAAAATTTTAGCCCCAGTTTGGCAGGTATCCCAGGGGTCAAATCCCCCTAACCAGACTCTAACCAGCTCTACACCAGACCTCGGGCCCTAGACAATGCTGGATTTGGTGGTCCTTTTTAATTTTTTTTCAGAAAAATAAAAAATTAAACGAAAAGGTTACCCCGAGGGGGGAGGGATACGGGGAGGTTATACGCCCCTCCCGGAGCCCTCCGTAGGCAAAAATTTTGTAAAAAAGCAGTCGAAATTTTTAAAAGTTTTGTCGTTTCCTTAACTACATGATATTTGATGTCAAACTCATCAAAATCTAACCCTTAAGCTAGTTGGAACTCTACCTAATTTCCCTTCAAAAAAGTTTAGATTATTTCTGTAAGAGGAGACATGTTACCTCTTGGAAAACGATGGCCGTCTGTTAATGGGAGTGTGCAAAATGCGTGCCCAAAATGGCTGACTATCAAAATTGAGTAGAATCAAAACGTTGCACCATTGCAGCGCCAATGTCGGATGGATGATTGCTAGATCCAGAAACATGTTGTTGATTTGCGAGATGCCAAAGTAACGAGATTCGGCTTCTGGGTCCATTTTTATCATTGCCATGCAGACGTTGGCAACACGGCGAAAATGACCTGAAAGCATTTCCCGACCTTCCATAACCAAGCCAAAAACAAATGTGCGAATATGATTCTTATAGGTTCTTACCCGATTGGAACATATGAGTAACGTACAGCAGCAGATGAGCCATCTGCTCGCAGAGGAACTTGGTGGCATCCTTGCTGGTCAATGGGGTGAAGCTGAGGCTTTTGATTTCCGAGGTGACCATGCCGACAACTTGTAGAAGAAATCTAGCTATAATTTCCTCCGGGGTGGCCGGCTCATTTGGAGACTGGGCAGCATCGTTCGGAATGGGATTCAGGACGACCGAGGGATCCACCATTTTTTGCTTGTGCAGTTCTAGCGTGTCGACGAATACGTTGACAGACAGAGACAGCTCGGCCAGGCGGCCCAAGACGACCTCTTCCTTGGATTGAGCAATCAGTACACGCAGCACCGCCAAAACCAGACTCATCCAACGCTGAAGACTGGACTGCGTGCCCTGGAGTTAGTTTTAACAATTAATATTCACAAAGAAAAAAAAGGAGAAAGGATTACATTTCTGGAAAATTTTCTACCAGTTGAGGTGGAGGTGCCAACAGGATGCGCAAGAGAACGTCCACCGGGCGGAAAACGAAGGGTGCAACAGCCTCAAACAGGCGGTGGAGCACGTCGAGAGCGATGCGATTGTCAAGATTGACCTTTTGAACAGAGATAACGACAAAATAATGAGTCGGGACTGGAGAGAAACTATTTGGTATGAGGAAAAGGACACTTGCCTGTTGATTGGCCAAGAACGGCAGAAGAGTGTCAATGACTTGCCGCGAGAGCTTCTTCCAGCGCTCTTCGCTCTCCTTGTGATTTTGCTGCAGAATGAGTATGAAGATTTCCAGCACCTGGTAGTAATGTACAAAGCGGAACAGCATGGACACCAGAACTTCCCTCTGAATATCCAGTTCTTTTCCGGCGTCAGACTTATAAATAGTTCCCCGGACGAGAAACAAGTCCTCCACGATCGGAAGAAGTGATGGGATTGCTAGAACAAGAGTAGCAGAGTTGGGATTAACACTTTGCATCATACTTTTTGTATGTTGGGTGTTACTTACTGTGAGTCGTAGGCGGCTGGCCACTAGCCATGACGCCGTCGCAAAGTTGAATGATTTTTGGCACGCCAATGATTGATTTGGAGTGGTAGCGCTCGTAGGAAAGCAGCACCAGAAAGTGGAAGATGTGCGGGATTAATTTTTCCGTGAACCTGAAACGAGTAAACCACGTTCAGGGAATTCGTCATTTTTCAACAATTTTTACTGTTCATTCCTAACGTGGTTTTAGTGTCCAACCAAACCGCAGGTCAAAGTTGGTTGCTACCAGAAAGACAAAATAAGTCTAGCAGACTCTAGCTGGTAAGGCACTGACTGTGTAAGCAGGAGGTTCGTGGTTCAAATCCCAACTTTGTCTTGTTTTTCTTTTCATTTATTTAATGTTGTTTTTTTTTTTTTTTTAAAAACCAAGGAAAATTCAAAGTTTTAACCAATTCGTTTAAGTTGATAAGAAGAAGCCTTAATTAGGTGAAACTTGGCGGTTCCAAAAGGTATGATACTTGGCGGTAGTTACTAAACAAATTATTAATTAAGCCTGTCGAGAAACTTGATTTATCACCTTAGTTGTGCTGTCATTGTAATTGAACCCAACCAAACTATCAAGAAAAAGGGTAGCTTCTTACCGAACTTGACCCCCTTCGATGTATTCAAACTGTTTGATGATGAAACCGATGAAGATCTGTTCGGAATCCAGCAGACAATAATTGACCCGCAGCTGCACCAACTGCGCCAGCAACTGGAGAACTTGACATTGCAAATCCACCGAACTTGTGGTCGTGTACAACTTTAATGCCTGGATGAAAAGAAATTCAGCATAAAATTGGTGGAATAACGATGAATTTTCGCATCAGACTTATACTGCAACTGCACTGACTCGGATGACGAGGGATTCGAAAAGACGAATGTAGGAAGCCAAATTCGACTTGTCCCCTTTTCCGGAAGTTTTCCCAATCGACGGCAATTTTCTCTCCCATTTTTTCTTAATCCACCCCATCCAACTGCACACAAACACACAAACTAATTGGATTTTCTGGAACGAATATTACTAATTTGCATTGTAAAATAGGCGTTCGGAGGACACTTACTTTCCATTTTCCTTTACGTCGCTGGTCACAGTGGAAATCCTAGCTCCTGCGCCATTCAGGGTGTGCGTGAGCTGCGTGCACGGCGCCGAAAAGCAGAAGTGATACAACCCGGGACTGACTGCAGAAGTGACTAACCGGGAAGCATGGCCTGGTTTACCACTAGCATCCTCTTGAGAGGAGACATCCCATTGGCTCACCAAATTAGTGCCAAAAAGGGCCTTCAGAAGCTGCTGCACACATAAGATGGTGGCCGTGGACTCCATGTTCACTGCAGTGCGCAAGTATCGTAGGAGCTCCTCTGCGCGCGGGCCCATTTCATTCACGGTAGCCACTTCCAGCATCTGGGCCAGCGAGGTTAGTGCCGTGTGAAGCAATTGGGTGAATTTTTCGCTGTTGTGCAAGTCGAGCGATACCCTGTAGTTCGAGTAGGCGCTTCGCAGCACTTCATACAGTTTCATATAGTGCGGGAGTTGGTAAAAGGTTCCCAGGTTGGCCGAGGTGCTTCCCGTGATCAAGGTGGACGACCCTAAGTGGGAGGTCGCGGATGTGCCAGTATTCGTTTGGCCCGATTTGTTGCTCCCTTTATCTTTATCCACTTGAAATTAAAGCATATGCATTATTCCTTAGGAAAAACCTGAAACAAAAGGGTAGGACACTTCCCAAGCAGCGTACAGAACTTGTACATCTCAAAAAAATGTCCAAGACTAAATTGGGATTCACCCTAAAGTTTCACTCTAGGACTCATAAGATTTAACAGGGATCTGTGGGCAGGAGAACTCCCAAATAGCGTATATTCGTGCCTTCACAAGATTCATGCAAATTCGCAATATACTCAATCGGGATTCAGCATAAAACACTGGGAATCTACAAGATATGCATGGAATCGTGGGGTATGACATGTGGGATTCACGGATCAAACAAATATTCATTTAAAATGTACAACAATTGACAAACTAACACTCAACGGTGCTTCATCCAGAATCCCTTGGGATTCAACAAGATCGACTTGGGATTTTATGCATCCCAAGTCAACTTGTTGAATCTCTTAGAATTCCACTTGTAAAAATCTGGTTTTTTTGTAGAAATCTAGATTAATTGGCCCAAAAGTCATGATTTTTTTTCTAAAACTGCGATTTACCAGTTCATGATTTGATTTAGGCAAGATCCGAATCAGGCATGATTCAATAAAAATCTCGATTTTTATGCCAAAAAACCTGATTGGTAAATAATCAGATTTTTTAATTATGTGATTACATACAGTCACTCATAATAAACCAAATGTTGCTGGAATTTACGAGATTAGCTTGGGGTAGTGGGGTAACTATATAAATCTGAGAATATTCGCGTTTGTTATCACCAAGATTCACTTAGGATCAGCTAAGATTCACTTGGACTTTTCAACTTTTCAAAGGTGCATGGCATTTACCATTCATGTCCTACCCCTTAGCTGGAATACAAGAAAATATTCTAAATTTACCAACCTTTTCCTGGAGAACTGTGAACTGCGCTGGATACTAATGATGAAGAGGAGCCAGACGATTCTGTCAAAACTTTTGGCTTGCGTTTGATTGGGCTTAACGAAGGAGTAGTGGGCAATGATGGGAGTGTCGTTTTGGCCTGCGGCGGAACTGGGCTCTGATCTTCAACAATATGGGTGCAGATGTTCAGCACTCTAAGAGTGTGAGGGGAGAAAAGGTCAGCTAAAACTGCTTTAAGGGAAACAAAATGCAAGGCTACAATCCAACGTGCAACCTGATTGCAGTTTTTTAAAGCAGTAAAGAATTGCAATCTGGAGTCAAATAACGATGGCAATTTTGTCACACAGGGATAGTTTTGGGATATTCTCATGAAACATTCATGCAATCCTGGAAAAGAGCCAATGCAGTTTACCTCAAGAGATGCGTCAGAAGATTGTGAGCCATTCGTGTGACATGACCATCTTTCAAGAACGACCAAGGGTCGGTGTCTGCGGCTGGCTCGCCGGCAACATTTTGACCGACAGATTGTAAACAGTGAAGAACCCAGCCTACATTGGAAATGACAAAACACATTCGGGATCAATGGATACAAGTTTGCAATTCAGCACTCCAAACCAATTTTGTAAGTAAGAAATACCTGCAAACAGGTTACTTGCGAGCTGCAAGCAATGCTGATGGGCAAGTAAATCCATGCTGTAGGATGTCGTGGTTAGTAGTGATATGATCAATGGAAGCAGTCCACCTTTCGTAGAATCCGGATTATCAGGAGGCTTACTAGAAGTGCTTAAAAAAAATCCATTGTACGTGGATGGCCGAAATCAATGTAACCAACCGCAAATTTCCAAATAAGGGGTGGTGTACTATTAAAATTGCGACTTATAGGACCTGTCCATTATTGGAGGCAAGCCCATTAGGGGGAACCATTACTTATTTATTTTTATCAATGAATAATAAAAATAGAATGAAAAATGAGTTAAAGCAGGCACGTTGTGTGGTAAATGTGAACATGTATAAGGATTTAACAAAATTCTCTACAAATAAATATACCACTTTTGTTTTTTTTTGCCAAAAATGCATTTCAGAATTAAGATGAAGAATATCTGCAGAGAAATTTAAAATTTATTTTATGTAGAAAATGTACGCTGACTAATGATGCTTAAAAGTTTCTTTGAACGTGATCTGGTTCCGTAGAAATCCTGCCCATTATTTGGAAATTGACGGTATTAGCTTGACTTTTACTCTTTTAATTTTTTTTCGTTTCTGCATGACTTTTCCTTACTATTACAGGGTTCATCCTGAATTCTGTAATACTGTGGTTCCCCTGACGAAAAACAATTTTCACTGACTTTCCCTGACCAAACTAAATATTTTTCTTGACGTTTTAGTGTAAGCTTCTCATATTAACTAGTAATCACCGAAGTGAGACCTTGAATTTTTCCTGCCTGATATTTTCTATAAATAAGCTTTTGTTGTGACTGATTTTGAAAGGTCAAAGGTAACCCTCTTTACATTCATCTATTCCTTAAAACCTTCATATTATTTATCTGGAAAAAGAATCAGTGAGTACCTTGCAGTTGGGGGTTGTTTAACAGAATTACTCCGCTGCAGCACCACTCTCCCCAAAAAGTTTTGACTAGTGCTTTTACACATCCAGGAACTAGAATACATTGTTACCGGATACTCTTCGGACAACAAGCATAACGTGTGTAAGCAGCCCAGCTAGCCAAAAGAAACCAAATTTTGGACATTATGACACAACTTCTGATTTGATGAAGGGCAGCATCTTTTCGCTCGATTGTTTTACCGTTAGATGCTTCGATGTCGATCCACCGATAGCCGTAAAAAGAATATTTATTATTCGAGAGAGCGTCGCTTGTACGTTTGACGAATACGGCTTGGCGTCGCACGAGTGCGGCAAAACCAGCCCGTGGACGGATGGATGCGGTGGGCCCGACGACTCGTGCAATATCGGCTCCAAAAATGTGGTCGTCTTCTCACGCCCCAAAGCTATAATGGGATCTTGCTGTGGATGATCGCCTGGATAAAATAACTGAGGGATGATCCTACAAAAGAGCACACACGGCAATGTAATAAATGTCAGTTTGTTTGGAAACTGCATGTCCATTCAGGAAATACAGGACATTTTTCCCAAAATATTGACATAGGAATTTCTACCCAGACTATAGGAATATTATAGGAATTTTTACCCAAAAATATAGGAATATTTGAAATTTTTACCCAAAACATGGGAATATTCTATGAGTTTTTACCCAAAATCTAGGAATATTAATAGAATTTTTTTCCCAAAAATATAGGAATACCAACATATAGGAATATTGACCCAAAATATAAGGAAATTCTAGTTCTTACCTAAAATAAAAGAATATTATTATAATTTTTTAAAAATAAAATATAGGACTAGTATAGAAATTGTTACCCAAAACATGGGAATATTCTATGAGTTTTTAACCAAAATCTAGGAATTTTAATAGAATTTTTTTCCCATAAATATAGGAATACCAACATATAGGAATTTTGACCCAAAATATAAGGAAATTCTAGTTCTTACCTAAAATAAAAGAATATTATAAGAATTTTTTAAAAATAAAATATAGGAAATTTTAAAACGTCTTATAATAATTTTATACCAAAATTCTTTTTCCAACTGATATGATTTAAATAAATTTGTTGTCAAATTTATGCACTATTAAAATGTTTGGAAAATTATCAAATTGCAGGATTACATTGATATAGGATAAGTATATAGGAATATAAAAAATATAAGCAAACAAACGACACCTGTGACACTCCCCCCTACCCCCTCAACCCCTTCCCACAAAATAATGTGATATTGATGATATCTTGCCTGACACACGCAGTAGCTGCTGCTTGTCTGACTCTGTAATCTTCATCCCCCAATAATACTAGGATGACCCTATCCAGAACGAAGCTCTGAAAGTTGTTGGCGTGAGATTGGAGCTGCTGCTCATTGCATGGCATCGCAATTGACTCCAAATAGTTAACTGTGACGTATGATATCTCGGGAAGGATGTCGAGGAGTTCACCCTGTAATTAGACAGAATTTATGCCTAGTACTCTTATATATTTACTGTCCTATATAGACAAGATGAGATCCGATTCCCTTTGCTCACAAGTTAAATAATTTGTTACCAATTTGAAGAAAAGTTTCTAACCTTCACCAGCCAATAGGGTTTCTGGGCCAGCTGTAACAAGGCATTTAGCATGTGCAGGCCAAGTGGTCCATGGATACTATTCAATATTGGGCCAATGCAGGCCTTCAATGCAAGTAGGGCCAATCGGCACGTGACCGAGGAATCATCGGCCAGTAAAACCAGCAATAAACTGACCAGCTGATCAATGGTCACCACACCTGAATTAAGAAATTAGTGTTAATTTGAAATATGGCTCAAAATATTAATGAATGGATACGAGAAACCAACTTTTTGGCAGCCAATCTCCAAAATTGCCCTTGGATTCGCACAGTGCGGCGGAAATGAAATTTCCGACGAGTACGGCGGTACTCCCTCGCAACTGTGGGTCCGGATGTTGGGCGAATAATAACACATCTGCAATACACTGAACATCGTCTAAAAATACATAAGAATATTGCAATCATTTATTTTGGGTTGAACTGATCATAATTTCAAAATAAATATGGTTGCAAATTTAGCAAAATTTTAACAATTATTTCATTTTTTTATTTGCCAATTTTCTTAACTTTTTTGAAGACTTTTCTTAATGTACCTCTAAAATTCCATTGACACGTTAAAGGAATTAACCTTAAATTGCTCATACTTACACTATTGTCGAAAAAAATTTCTTGTTCGATTAATAATTTTGTTAACAATTATGCAATCTATTTAAAAGAATTTCTGGTCTACCTTCTTTTTAATATTTATATAGTTTCTTTTGTTTTTCTCTTTTATTTATTATTGTTAGTGTATAATAATAGTATTATTTTTATTTATTCACTATCTCAGTTCTTAGTTTTTCAACTGTTCAATTTTTTATTTATTTATTTTATTATTATTTATTTATTATTTTATTTTTTGCTTTTCTTATTCATCAACAGTTTTTTTTCTTTTTTCTTTTAAGTATTTTTTTTTAAAGTTTTTTTTTTTTTGCTTTCTCTTTTTTTGTATATTATTATATAATATATTTTGGGTTATTTTATTATTATTATTATTATTTTTTTTTTTTTTTGCTTTTTTTATTCGGCAATTGTTTTTTTCTTTTATATTGTAAGTATTTTTTCAAGTTTTTTTTTTCTTTTTTTATTCGTCAATTGTTTTCTTCTTTTATATTTTAAGTATTTTTTTCAAGATTTTATTACACTTTCCAGTACTTCAGGTTGTTTTCACTTCTTAACTTTCTACTTTTTGTTTTCTTTTTTAAATAATATCTTTTACTTTCCTCCTTTTTCATTTTTAAAAAGACTTTACAGATAGTTTTTAAACTCAATAAGTAAAAATCTTATATTTTTATATTATATCAACGCCAGATCTTCTTCTTCTTTATTTAATTATCCAAAATTAATGATAGTTGATTCGCCATGTCATTATGTTGTAAGCTGTCCCACTTTTAGAAATACTACTAGAAACAACTGATTTAAATTTTTCACGTAGAAATTAAATTTAATTAACAAGTTGATACTGGAAAAAATTCTGTCACGGTAATAAACAAGAGTATATATACGAGGTATATCTTCCCAAAAATAATTGCTACATTCCTATCACCTTTTGTATATACACACCCATATTTCCAAATATATATTTAAATCATATACTAAGCATCCAAAAAATTTACTTTCAATTGCATGTAAACGATGAGCACATAATATTGTAGGTCGTACATTAAATTATTATATCAGTGGGCCTCCCTGGCTATCACTCAAAAAAAACCCAATCCTGCATTAAATTTAACATAGTAAATGGCTTTATTAAATTTCCCAACCTTTTCCTTGACTTTTTATTATAGTATAAACCCAGTAATAGAAGGAATTTTAAACACATCAATTTATCTTTTAGGATAACCATAATACAACATGATCAAAATTACATCTGTATACTGAAAAACGTGTGAAGTTGGTATTTTGAGGTACTGCATGCCATTTGATTTTCAAAAAAAGCCTTATTTTCAAATTTCAAATACACATTTATTAATAGAAATTTAGCATGATAACTTATTAGCAAAACTGAGTATTTTAAAAATGACTTGCCATTCTGATTCGATGCAGTCGCATCCTTGAACAGTGGCAGACAGAAGACCCGCGGGCACAAATGTACGACGCCTGCCAGACAACCGAGGGCGAGGGATTTCACGCTCACCCTTGAGTTTCTTTCGGGCATCAGACTGCCTTTGCTTCCGGTGAGCAGGAACGAGGAACACAATAGCCGCGTGCAATAAATCAGAGGGATATCCGTATCGAGAAAAGAGCCCAAATCGCCAAACTGAAACGTCACACTGTTGTTTGCTGGCGATGGACAAGGGCTTCTTTGCTGGCTGGCATTGTTGTTGCCGATGGACTGGGTGTCGTACTTTTCCTGCTGATGCATTTCCTTTTTATGGAAAGATCGACCCAGAGTGCCTGCAATAGAGGATGAAAAATTGAAACGGTCGAACTTACAGGAATCATATTCCTTCCGAATCGGATTCACCTGTGTGACCAACGACGCCAAGTTTCTCGTCGACGCACTGCCCTATTCTTATATTTGAATAGGCGGACGTTCGTTCCTCGATGTCGTCGACCGATGCATAACTCATTGAGTCTGTAAATTCATCCTGATACATGGAACCTGCTTGCTCTGATTCCGAAGCATCAGTCATCCTGTCTTCGCTCAAATTGGCTGCTAGAACAGGATCAATTTAACCTTTCAATAAAGTTCATTTTTGAACAGATTTGGGAGACAAAGCCATTAATTTACTAGAAAACATTTCTCTTTTTGTATATCCGTTAAAGTGAACGTCGGGTCACTGTTTATACTAAAACTACTACAATCCATTTTGCAGAACTAATTTTGTTGACATTTTGAAATTTTTCCTGGCCTCCCAAGTTGAAATGAACCCATATTTAAGACAACTAATTATAATTTGGATATTTTTACCATTTTGGGACTCGCTATACGAAGATTCAAGGTCATCGTATAGGTTGCTGTCATCACCAGCCAACGAAGGGAGAGAACCGAGCTCACCTGAAAAGTAAGCAAACAAATCATAAATGAGTGTTTACGATTTAGCAGATTTGAAAGGAAAGAAAATCTTACTTCCAGCATGGGTCATTGGGAATACATCTCTGTCCGTGGAAAATATGTGCGTGCGGTGAATTCCCTTCGAAGATAGCAAAACGGGGGCAAGCAGGGAAGGAGGCGTGCGGAGGAGTTGCTGCAGTGATTCCAACGATGAGGTCACCACGTTGTGATCGGGATGTTGCAGAAAGTAAAGCAGCAGTTCGTACACCTGAATTAAATGATCCAAACTGATACGATATTCTTGCTCCCGATTCAGGCTGCCGAAACTTCCTTGGAGGACCGAATCGGGAGGAGGTGGAGCTGTCAGATGAGGAATGATATTGCGGAAGCAGAGGAGAACCCCCAAAACAACTGGTAAACCACAGTTTGGGTTGACTGGCACTACTGCATCTAATTTTCAGAATAGATGTACAAACAACGGTTAGAAAATTGAGGAAATTTCAAAGGAATTGGTGGAGAATTGCCATTTTACTATATGATGACCCACCGATTAAAGTGTTGAGAAGCCAAATGAAAAAATGGTGTGGTTTTCGCGAATGTTGGCATATGGAGGTCAAGCAGGTAGCTGCTGTTCGTCGCGTCACCGCAGAGGTCGATTTGAGATTGGGAATAAATGCCCGCAGCAAAGCCTACAAAAGATCCTCATTGGAAATGTCAAAATCTAAAAGGAAGGGAGGAGAGTGGGGTGAGGCGTAGAATATTTTTTCATACTTTAATTTCGCCATCCATGGTAAATTTTCCGAGTATGCCGCAAATTTTACAGGTGGAGGTGGCCAATGTCTCCTGAACAGACTCTTCGGGACGACGGGCAATTTGTACTAGACATGATAGTAGATTGGAAATGTATGGCCTAAATTGGTAAAAAGCAGAACAAATTAGCAAAGGCTTGAGGATTTATTGAGCTACTGTATTAACCCAGAAAACAAAAGTTCCACAGTAAATTGCGGAGTTTCTGATGTTAACACTGCAAGACATCCAATGCACATGTACTATGAAGCAAAAACTTCCAAAAATCTATGAAATATTGCATTTTACAAAACGTCAGAAAAACTGCACTAATTGTGGTTGTTCCAGTGTTTTTTGCCAGCTTAAATTGCAATTTTTCCACAGCTTTTCTGGAATTTACTGAGATACTTCTTTTGCTGAAAAGTAATGAGCCCAATTCCCACCTGCACTTTTGTGGCCTTATTAAATGGCAAAGATCAGCAAAGCGCCATAGCGCTGCTCGTAAGCTTCTCGAGGGGCCATTTCTCTTTATTTCCTTGTAAAGCTCGACCTGGATTCGGCTTAGTCCGCTATCCAATAAAGTCTGAAATTGAATCGTTCTTTTATGTTGAAGGTATAAGTGAATTTGCTAAGTTTTATCCGATTCAAATGTAAGGAAGTATGACCTTGATTGTACGGTTCAAACATTCATCCGCAGTCATGCGAACGTCGGCATCGGGATCGTCGCAACAGTTGAGAAAAGTCTCCAAAGCAATGCCCAGACATTTGGGGAAATCTTGAATGGAGCGAAGCGAGGGAGAGCATACTGAATCTGCAATGGTGTTACAGTGCGCTATTTTCTCCTTTTTTCCAAGGGGTTGGTCTTTTTTCCTGAATTATATTAATAAATAAGATAGATTTAGCCAGAAAATGATCAGAATCTAGCAATTTTCATTTAAAAATTGTTTTTATTTTAAAGGCCTATAAAATGTTGGCCAATGAATGAGCTGTTCGTGTCAGTTTTATTGAGACAAGTGTCAAGCAAATGTGAACTTGCACAACAAGTTAAGTAGTTATTTACTGCTAAAATTTATAAGATTTTTGCATGCAACTTTGAAATTTCATCAAAATTTTTCCCTTGGTATTTTCCATCCCATAGATTTCCAGTAATGAATCAATGAACTCACTTGACCGAAATATCCTCTGCAGCTGATTGCCCCTGGTTCTGACTGTTCTTCAAAGCCTCAAAAGCTTTAAACAACTTCTCAACAGTTGCCATTTTCATCAAGTGCAAATTGGATTAACAACATTCAACATCGTTTTTTTTTAACATTGTTTTCAGCAAAATTTGGTGCAAGAATGGCGACAACATCAGTGCGCGGCCATTGTTGTCAACAGCTTAGGCTATAGCGCCGTATCTTTTATTGGTTTAGTCTATTCGCAAAGCACACGCAAGGGTAGATACATTTTTAATTTCCCCATTTCTTGTGCAATTATTAATTGATTCTTCAACTAATTTAAAATATTTCATTTTAAATGCAATTCTATTTAGTTATGAGCAAATTTTTACAACTCCGCTCTCATATTAGAGAAGTAAATTGCATAATTCTTAGAGCGGTTCAATAATACATCTGTCCTAAAAATGAAATGGTTTGACCGATTAACAAGTTTATTATGACGTCATGTCTGCTTCTCCAATCACAATCATGTGTAAATCAGATTTCAGCTAACATTGAAAACGACGCTAGGATTTTTCGCTGCTGGCGATTAGCGGTGATCGGTGCGGGGTGGATTAAGTAAAGTCGCGTGTTATTTTTATTCTTATATTTGCTTCGATAATCGGATATAAGTCCAAAATTGGTGAGTTGTTATGCTTAAAACTTAATTTATTAAATAATGCAGTATTTATTATATATTGTCTTTCATTAGCACCTAAAATGAGGTGTGAACTGAGAGGATCTCGAACGCCCATTGAGTTCATGCTTGTGCATTTTTTAGCTTACTTGTTGTTTCGCATTTCGCGTTTGTCCGCAAACGTTTATCATTTCCGTGTAGCAAATATAGCCTAGGTTTTAACAACAGAAATAGGATGATAAAATAAAGGAAGGGTTGGATTTTTCCCATTAATGTTTGGGCTCGGGAGGGATTGTATCCTTGACCCGGCGCTTGGCGTAAAAATGCGTGTATCGCCATCTTTGAAAGTCTTTGCTGCAAATCGAGAAATACATTTTGCAGAGGGACTCCTGAAGCCATGCAAATGATTAATGATGCAATTACTCATGTTTACCATTAACTTAATAGCGATTGAATTCGTTTCATTCGCAAATATTTTATGTATATATCTTGGTTTATTTGCTGACAACATTTTAACCTTGCTTTAAATGGTTAGGCCTATTCCATTTTCGCGGCTGCAGGACGATTGGCGGCGTTGCTGGGCAACGCCCCAATTACACGCACGTTTCTGTTTCACGATTTAATTACACTAATATCATATCTAGGGATTTTTTTTCATGTATTTACATCTAAATGAAGAACAATTATAACATTGATATACATACGAAAATGATCAGCCCATTCATTATAAGGATAGGCCTATCAGCAGATAAGGAAAACCAAGCCAAGTTTATAGACGTGAAGCAACTTTGCTTATCTGAAGCCATTCTTCTCGTATTTGTTGGAAAATAAGTCAATATTTGTTTGGTTTTTTTTTTTTTTTCAAAAATCGCTTGGCGTTTATGTCAGATGAATGCCGAGTGTCACAAATGTAAATGTCAATAGTTAACAAGGGGCTAGTAAAAATAGGGCCCTATTACGATCCATGGGTGGATACAGGGGGGGGGACAATTGCCCCCCTACCTTAGCCAGCAAAAATGGCCGCCCAGGATCCAGAGAAAATAGCCCTCCCCAAAGCTGTAACATGTGATTGTCCCACCCTTAGCAAAATCCTGTATCTGCCCCTGTTACGATCCTAATTTAGTAGTTAGAATCAATTGTTTAAGCATAGCGCTATTGACTGTGGCAGAGCACGTGACCATTTATTTTAGTAAACTGTATAAGCTATTAGCATCTTCAGCATTGCAGATGATCTTATTAGATTTTTAAGTGAGATCACATGACATCTAACCAAAAACCTGGCATCTTAGTCTGCAATGCCTAAGACTGAGGTCACGTGACATGTTTTCTGACGGGTTAGGCAGCTTTGAAGTGACTATCCCGACAAATAGATTTCTTATAAGATTTTTATTGTGTTGAAGACGCCTTATACCCTGTTTCCATTAGACTTATGAATCGCGATTGATGTGCTGAAGTACGATTCAGTAATAAATGGAAACACTCGATTCCATGAATCGCGATTCGGAACTTGGTTCGTGAACTGTGTTTCCAGAACGCGGTTCGGCTCGCCAATCGCGATTGCGTGACGTCAGAATAACCTGTGTTGCCAGATGACACATCCAAGCAATTGTACCAAGTCCCTTATTCTTAAATTCCCCATTTACTTACATTATTACTTGCAGGTGCCATTTTGAATGCAATATTTATCGTGCACACTGTATAATTTGTCGTCTGCTCTGTGTGCATGCTTGCAATCATGATTCATATGGAAACACCACTCTCACCAATCGCGGTTCACTCGCGATTCAATGAATCGCGATTTGCTTCTAATGGAAACTGGGTATTATGTCTGAAGATGGTGCTACGGTATATAGGCCTAATATGGAGTTTAGGATGTGTTATGTTGTGGACTATAGTTTATAGACGGTTACAAGAATTTGTAGACCTGGGTCTGCCACCAAGCGCCAGTATTATTTTGATCGTATACTGTTGCCTTCCATGAAGTCTTCTATATACAGACAGGCAACCTATAGGCCGTGGTCTTCTATACTTGGCACCAGGGTAACTAGACAGCCCGGCCACCAGTGCCCACACATCGATGGCTTAAAACACAAAGTAACGAACGAGCCATGTGATGAAATGGCTCATTCGCTACTTGAGCTCTAAACTATCGATGTACATGTATAGATTTAAATGTACTATGGAGATCTTTTATTTACAAAAATCATTACTAAGGGGCGGGACCTGGCAGAGGGTGTGTCCAACCCAAGAATGCTATTGCCCACCTAAATTATCTCTAACACCTTTTTCTCAATGACTTACCCCTGCAGCTATTGTGAATGACAGAAAAAGTAACCTAGGAATTGATATTCATATTTTATTAACATCCCCGCAGAGGCTTATAAATGCATTAATCATCTTCCATACATTTGGCAAACACCCTTTAGGGTTGCACTATTTTCGATATGTGCTTAGTGAATTCCAGCACTTGGCCTGTAATGACTGCAGAGAGCTGCAAAATCCAAAAGGGCATAAATTGAGATAATACAGTAGGCCTTGGAATTTATGGATACTAGACCTGTAACAAGTTTATTGCTTTGCTGGAAAAACGATAAACCGTTTTGGGAACAAAAATATCTATGTCACGCGACCACCTGGAAAACAAATGAAATACTTTCACTTAGCTATATAGGCCTAGTCGTCCTCATGGTTTTCTGTGCGATAATGAGGCGCCCTCTTTGGACATGCTGGATTATTAAGCATTTCGCAAGTCTACATTTTAGCCTGGAATGCACCCTGTATTTCTTAAATAATATGCACTTGAACTTATAATAACAGCTCCCCTTTACAAAGGGCGTAGCATTTTTTACCGAGGGAACTTGGTTGCCAATGACATGGTATGAAATGATAATTTGTTGGATGAGTGTTTCGTAAGCCTACTTTCTTTGGGTGAGGGGCTGTGCCTTATAACCCCATTCGAGTAGACATTTTTGATTTTTGATCGTGATGTAGGACATTGATCAAAAAATGTTGTCTTAATAAATGAATGTGAAGCAAATCAAGATTAATAACTTCAATCTGGGCTAGTTTATTAAAGGTTTCATCACGATCGACTGCTGGACTGTAATGCAAATTTTTGGACAGAAAAATGGGAGAGAGAAAGTCAGTGTGAAGGAATTTATGGCTTGCCCTTGCCCCTTTCTAGCGGTTTATTTGACATGAGCAATGTTTGCAGACGATTGAATGTCAGCAAATTTGAGTTTAAATGTAAATAAATAAATTCATACTAACCACGATCAACTTTAAGCATGGTTTTGTTTGGAGGGGGCGGTTACTGTAGGCCCTGTATTATACCTAATTGAGCCTAACCAATCTCCAAAATAACCAAACTAACGTAGGCCTATATTATGAACTGCGTCACAAATGGAATAAGTCTCTGAATCTAAATTTCCCCTCTGGGAACCTCCTGCTGATTTGGGACATCTTGATCTATGGATTTGTCAAAGTCGAGAGGGGAGAATGACAAGACAGGTAAATGCTAAATTAGTGGAAGTGCCTTTCATATTATGATTCATGAAAAACCACATATGGCACATAGGCTGCATGTAAAATGCTTGTGGGTGTGAGTTATTGTGTATGTTTGATTTACACGTGAAAAACCAAGATAATTTGTTTGAGATGGGATAAAACAAGCAGTATTTCAGACAGAAAGAAGAACCTTTTATCGGTTAGTTATTTCAGTAAACTGAAGGTATAGGTTATCTGCATGGCTGTTTACAATTCAACGACGACGTTTAAAGGGACAGTCCCACTTTGTAACAAGTGCTATTTAAGATGGTGTCTGACCGTCTGGAAAACCTGGAAATGTCATGGAAATCAGTATGGTCTGGAAATGTCATGGAAATTCAATCTTGTGTTGGAAAATCTAAATAAAAGGGGAAAATAGGTGATTTTTAGCCCATTTTTGAGTTTTTTTTTTAACAAAAAATTTGCCTGCGGCGCCATTTTCTGTCATTTTTTTGCAGTAATGTTCAAAATCCTTCAGATTTTCGCCTGCAGGCCAATAAAAATACTTTTAGGTCGTAACAAAAATGGATTTGTGGGTGCTGAGTATGTTAGTTACCAAATATTGCAGTTTTAATTGCATTTGTCAGTAAAAATGTGTTAAAAATCACTTTTGTTTGGTCTGGAAATTTGTGAAAATTTGTCTGGAAAACCTGGAAATGTCATGGAAATTTGTTACTGGATTTGGCCAGACACCCTGAATTATGAATGCATGTGACAATAATAATTAATTGCAGCAATTTCCATATTGAAGAAATCATGACATTTGTCAAATACACGTTAGGCCCCATTTTCCCGTAATTTCAGGGTGACAGGAGTACAACTATCTATCTTCGCGTTACATATTCTCAGTAAAATGGTGCCTATTTGGGCTTTATATTTTCTTCCAAATCTATGCATTCAAGACATTTTCTTTAATGATTGGCGGGCTCAAATCAAATGGAAATTTCGATGCCTTTCTTAATTTTTCATGCTCTTCCTCCTACAACCTACTTCTTTCAATTTGGGACTTTCCCTTTAAGAAACAGGACAAGTAAAATAAATTTTGATTTTGTTTGATAAATGTACTGCAAGTACCGTAAATCTTCTAGAAATGACCCGGGCGATCTTTTCTTTTTTTGCCTTCAGAGGTGGGCGTAAATTAGGGATGGGCGTTTATTTGTAAATTCACAGAATTCAGCTGGGCATTTATTTAAAAGTAAAAGAATATCACATTAATTTTACCCTATTTTTAATTATAAAAATGCTTTTTTATACAAGAACATCAAAAGAAACTTCAACTGTAAGCTCTAAGGGAAAGCGCCATTGGAAAATGGGCGAAATTTCGAAGTAGGAAATCATTTCAGGATGGGCGAAATATGGAATGAAATTTCGAAGCTGGGCTATTTTTTCACACTTTTTGAAATTTTCCTGGGCGAAATATGGAGACTGGGCTAAAACTCGGGATGGGCGTTATTTAGAAGGTTTACTGTAAATAACCTTTGATTTGTGAATCAACTCTAAATGGTCAGTCAGAATTCATTTCCATGATCAGTATGTACATAATCCTTGCCAGTTCTGCCTTAGTCTGAATAGGGTGAAGGAGTTGTCAGTGTTAAATTGGTGCTGTCTTTGCTATTTACTCCACTTGCGGTAGGCCTATCAGTCATATTGTTGTTATCAATTATTTACATAAGATTAAAATCTTGAATTAGGCCTGCATGCTACACAAAATGTAGACTGGGTGCTTATCATCACCAATTCGTACTTGTGATAATACCATTGTGGTGCACAAAGTCAAAATATTTATTGAGTTATGACCTGTTGCTGTGCATCCTGGTTCATGTAAGCTGCGCTGTAGGTCTTTGTGCCAAGTTCTTATTTCAAAAGGAGTTTGCGACTTTTGAGTGCTTATGTTATTTGCAATGGAATTGCATATTTGGAGTGCCTAATTTGAAAGGTATTCAGTTTGAATTTATTCTTACTATGCCCTTGGGATCTTTTGTTACATGAAGATACCAGTTTTATAATTGTTTTGACTAGGTCTATGTTTTTATTAGCTAAATTTAAACAACTGGGAAATGTTGTTGATGATCCAACAAGGGGCAAATCTTCCAAAGCTTGAAATTAGCCTTGTAGGGGTTAAGACGTTGGTATCAGTTTGCGTCCAAGTTTTTTTTTCTGGGTGGTCAGGGTCGTGCGTATATTTTTGTGATCTTAAAAGATTTGTGACCTCAGTCGTCACGAAGGACGAGGTTTATCCAGGCATGCATCCAACAATCTTGGTGAATCTTTGAGAACAATGCTTAAGTAATGATAAAAAGGTTCCTGTTCCATGTTAAATGCATGTTTGCTAGGTCATAGACCTACGGTCATTCATGAAATCAATTTAGCATGGGTAATAAAATCAGTCATACTTTTTGTTCATAAGTCATAAATTGTCATTTAGTTGCTAGCAATAATTGCAATGATCATGCAGTCCTATAGCATGAATATAAATCATGAAGTTCTTGAAAATATCTCATTGATTAAAAAAGGAAGTGACATTAAAATGACTAATTTGATAGGCCTACTTCACAATATTACCATGCAGATATTAATAATGATTGCTTTTTATTTAAATCTTTTGATTTAATTAAAATCATTGATTTTAAAAAAATGAAATGGCATGATTAACATTTACATATACTAATATATTCTATTTACCTTTGTTTAAAATAACAGTTAATGGTTTTATATTTTTTGTTAATTGCAAGTATAACGCTTGGTCAGCAATAGGTCACCATGACGAGACAGGATCCATTTCTATATTCCAAGATCATATCGATGGCTTAATTCAGAAGTGGTGAATACGCCAATTTGTCAAAAATGAGATAATTATACCATTGTGATCCTG
>JAQIXP010000230.1:0-30946 GCA_034700285.1 Proteroiulus fuscus | reverse complement strand
GCTCAATGCACGTGCATATGCCAGCAAACGAAATGTAATTGGCACGTGCTTTGAGCCCCAAGTTGGAACAAAATTTCTTGAGGACAGTGCAGCTTTAAAGATGCATTCTTCTTATGAAATTTTGTTCCAAAATGTGGTGCAGTGCACGTCCTGGAATATGCACGTTCATCCAACCATAGTTTCGAGAATAGTGTGTTAGCTATGGTAGAGTGCATCTTTAAGAAGACCAGTGAGGATAAGAAAGTATTGTTTCTGCAATGCTTTTTTTACTAGTCATATGATGAGATAAAAATCCAAGATAGATATCACGGCACACATTGTCTTATTGTAAGCGATGCTCCTTGTCCATTGAATATTCTTGTGTTCAAACCATGATTAATTTGAACATATTCAATGTGAATGTGTTGTTCTCCTTCAAACTTAAGCTTTCGTCTCTATAGCGACCTTTATATATGGAAGCGACAAATGCATTTTCATTCTCTTTTTGTGAAATGCCGCTCTTAGACCTGATGTTCTTTTTAAGCACATCTTAAGATTTTCTCAATGGATTTAGCTTTGATAAACAAATATTTATCTTTTATAATCTCATAATGGAGAGAGAAAATGAAAATCTTTTACAACGAGCCTTTTTATTACAAGAGAAAATTTAATATAATTTTTGAAAATATAGCTCCTTCGCCTTTATGTCTATCAAGGCCGATGTCTATAGACTTGCATGATGTGCACATATTATATGGCAAAGTACAACCAATAAAATTCCTTTTAAATTAAAAACAAGATACTTTTTACAGCATACCAAATGCAGTAAGATTACTTATTATTTGTTGCTCATATTGTAAAGGTGCAAATTACAAGCTTAGCATTTTTATAGGCCGTTAAAGATACTGTGTGGTCGGCCTGTTATTTAATTGATCACTTCCTACCCATGTTTCACTTTTTTGTAAACTTTCATAGTTCAACACGAAATATTTGAAAATATTTTCTAAATTTTGAAACTGTATGTCAGCAGAGTTTTAACTCTGATGTCAGTACCTGTATATAAAAATAAGGAAAGTAGTGAGCGCCATCTAACGAGCAACTAAACTACCTCATTGGGGCTCGTTCAAAAAGTAGGACAGGTCAAAGGTCAACCAGCATTAAAAAATTTGAACTGCTCTTGGTTTCCCCTCCTCACTCCAAATTTTCAATTAATTTACAGTGAATTGAGGGGAAAAGCCTCTCCACCGCACCAAGGTGGCAGTCCTTAGGAGAGGTCCCTTCCTCCGTGCAAATGACGCCACTGCACAGAGGAAGAGGGCTGCACGTAGTAATTTACTACGCACAGCAAAAAATGCTAGCTAGCATTTTAATTCCCTGTAAAACAACAACACTTAAAATGTACGGCACAAAACATAGAATTGGGAGGGACTAGGGAGATTTATGAAGACCGCGGTACGTGGTTGATGGCTACGGTGGATCATGATCTTTTTGTAGTTCCTGCAGTGCACGACCTGTTACAAATATAAAAAAACCCAAAAAAACAAAAAACAAACTAGAAATGTCTGTGTTGAAAAACAAAGATGAATACCGGTACTTCATTGGCATGTTGTTAAAGTGGCGATCGTATGCTTTGGCTCCATTAAAATCCATGTCCTAAACTACATCCCGCTAATGTCATTCAATCGTACCTCCCTGGCCATAGTTCCTATGATATAAACATAAAAACGTAGGATTAATGTTTAATGAAAGCTTCAAGAAATGTACTAAAACCCAACAAAAGAACAGATTTGTAGTTTTCCTCGTCGTCCCCAACACAGGCATACATTTTCACCTTCTGATGTCTTGGGCTTTACTACAGATGCTGAAGTTCTTGGTTATAGTTACCAATAATTCAGGAACATCACATCCGAAGCATTGCCAAGTCCTACAAAAGATGCAAATTTTATCAAGACTAAATCTAACATGGCAAACATAAAAATAAACTCATCATACTTAACTCTGGAACGGTGCTGCATCGATGGCCGCTGCTGGCGCGCATGCAGTTTCGCATTACCATGCAAACATTCATGCTGCTGCCGCGCCGAAGATACCCCCCAGGTCCCACTCGCTGCCATGCTAGATGCCCCTTTCCCCCTTCCCTTCCCCATCCCCCCACACACACATACGTACAGGCAGACATACAGGACACATACACATGCTCGCGTGCCGCTGTATCGCGCATCCAGAAGCGTCGATGGTCCCTGGTGTTGTCCATCTCTTCTTCAACCAGGCGTCTCACGTACACTCTTCATGATGTTGGATGCGTGGCATTATAGGAAGATGAGCTGGTAGCCATTGCAAGTTCCTTGTAGCTTCAACTAACACTGCTGGGCATTTCTGGCTTGGTTGAAGCATAGATGTCGCCGTCATCCCATTACTGAAGATCATGCTGGAGACCGTTGCACAAATGTCTGTGATCGACGAACGAAAGCGTGGTGAAGCGTAGAGAAATTCACGAAGGACTCCCACGTTGAATACCCAAACGTTGCTGCCAGTTGCTGTTGATATCAGTTTGTTGCATCAATTTATTCTTCAGTCGGTGCTCATCCTGAATCCGTGAGGCAATACACACCTCTGTAGTCGTGCTTCTTTGTTTTGCAACGATGTCTTCTGCCGGCTTTTGCTCTTGCAGTTTTTAACCTATCTCCAAAAAAAAGAAAAAGATTCTAAATTATTAAAAGTGCACATTTTAAAGGAAATACCTCGGGTCTTGTTGATGCCGTCGCTGCGAAATCCATTCTGCTGGGCGTTTCTGGTTGAATCATCGATGCAGACGTCATCCCGTTGTGAAAAATCTTCGTTCTGGTGATACGAGTTCTCACGCGAACGAGGCACATTTTCGCTTAAATGTTCGAAGCACAATGACGCGTTAATGTTCGAAGAGTGGCACGTGCCTTAAAAAGCTGCGACGCCGCTTTTTTAGCGCTGAGAATCCCACGGTGATAAGCTACTGCTAGCACGTCTTCAAGCTGGAGACCTCTTCCTGCACTTTCGTCAATATATATCACCTATCTCCAAAAGAAAAAAAAGATGCTGAATTAAAAAGCTGCACTTTTTTTAAGGAAATATCTCGGCTCTTGTCGATGTGCCTCGAAGCTTGCAACGTTGATCCGCAGCATGAGTTCCACTTGCTGTCTGTACATAATCATTAAACAATAACACAACCCCAAATGTACACAAATTATAAAACCCTATACAATATGTGTTAGTAACATTTGAATGCGTATACCGGTATAGCATTTTAGGGATTTTTGACCATTGTATAAGCGCGCTACCTTACTCAACATTACAGTTGTTCAGGTATTTATTTACTCAACAAAACCTATAAGTCCGTACTTGAGATTATTCACTTTCAGGACTGCACATGACTCACTTACCAAAATCTGATCATTGGTAGATTTCCTTAAAAAAAAATTCAAACCCATTCACTTTACATGGATCTTCTTGGCCTTTGTGTAAGAATTATGCCTTACCAGATTCTGGAGCTATTTTTGAACCATGGGTACTTTCTTACTAAAACACCCAATTTGTGGGACTTCTTCCATCAATTATTTCTTGCCTTATGATTCCCTGAAAATCAGCTTTAAAATATTAATAAAGTATGCAAATTAAATTAATCAAGAATATATTTAAGATGAAAATATACTTTTATAAAATCGATTGGCTTACCTTACCAGACAGTACGTGCAAACTAGATCTGTGGACCCAAAAGCAATGGCGACTGCAGAAAAAAAAAAGATGATGCCATTGGATCAATTTAAATAATGTGACCAAAAATGTCTCGATTGCAATTAAAATTTGCATATTGCATCATATTTGGGCGTGCTAATTGTAACAAGAATTTTGCTGTCAGATTGAAAAATTAAAAATGGGTTCCTCAGGACTTTAACAAAACAATTGCACTGCTAATGACATTTTTCAGATTTCCAGACATGTTAGCTACAAGGTGAGTGCATGGTGATTGTCAGGGAATTTTAGCAGTTTTCATGGAAAATCAGGGAATTTTAAATTCCCATATTAAATTGGAAGTTTACCCACTGATTATGTTCTGATGATAGTTGGGGTGGGGAAGTGAATACACGATGATGACATTTATTATAACTTCAGCAATCTAAAAAAAATATTTCATGTGATACATGTTTGATGCTTGAAAAACCATCTCAACTGATATGAGGGAAAAAAATTGAATTGATGACACCATCGATGTCAGAGGGCTGGTACATGAGGGGTTGGTTTAGTGGTCACTGTAATTAAATTATAACTAAATTGGATTCAATTTTTTATTTCAGATTATTACTTGGTGGTCTGCGTATTTCTCTATGAAAGCATAGGAGCAGTTCTGCTATTTGTCAGATGTGGTCATCATCATGTCCCTTGGTTATCTTTTAATTGGCAATTATGGAGTACAATTCAACTCGCTGAATGCAGGTATATGTAAGACCTAAAGGAGAATCATATAAATGTGGAATTACACAATCTAAAGATGAAACTGTTAATTTTATTTGATGGAGCAGCATGCATTAAAACGATTGTGTTAGATTATTTAAATTTATTTTTCTGCAACTCTATCGATCGTATGTACATAATCAGAACCATTTGGTAATATCCACGTTTTTCCATTTTTTTTCCAGATTGCATGACAGTCCGCTATCACCATGAACGGTGACGTGATGGTCAAGTCTTTCCGACTTTCTGTGACCATCTTAATCTTTGTTCTGTACAGGATGAGTTCTGGAAGGATTGGCTTGGTGTGCTGCGAGAATGTTGGATGCCCACCCTTCGAGGAGAATCCCTGGTGCCCCTGCTACAACTTCGAGGAAGGCCTGTTCTTGGAATGCGCCGGAACCAGTTTAGACAAACTGAGTGATATTTTGGAAATGATAACAATTCCCATCAAGTCATTAAGTATTTATCACTTGGAAGAGAATGTGACCCACTGGCCATCGTATCTTTTCGCTAATGTCACCATTCAGAACTTGCAGATTTCATATTCCAACTTGGTGACTTTGGACGACGGAGCTTTCTATGGGCTGGAGCAGAGCCTGGAGAGTTTTTCCCTTCTCAACAGCCGTCTGCAAAAAGTACCTCAAACTAGTTTACAGGAATTAAATAAGCTACGCATTCTCGATCTGGATTCCAACGATATCGTGGAATTACCCAGTTATTGCTTTTATAACATGCACCTAATCAGCTTGCACTTACAGAGCAACAAGATCGCTTCTGTATCTGAATATGCCTTTGCAGGACTGGAAAACACTTTGTCGGAGCTGGCTCTGGCCAACAACCGATTGCAGACCGTCCCATTGAAGGCCTTGAGGCGCCTGCGCAAGCTGGAAACATTGAGGCTGGTGTGGAATGGCGTAAGTACCATACCTGACGATGGGTTCACCCGACTCACTTCTTTGCAGCGGTTGGATCTGAGTTCGAACGAAATCGGAGTTTTAAACGAGAAGAGTTTTGTGACCATGCCTCATCTCACTACGCTCTCCCTCTTCACCAATCGAATCCGGACGTTGGAAGCCTCTGCCTTTTCCAACATGTTGGATCTGGAGGCGTTGGATTTAAGCCAGAATAAGATTCTGAGCCTGAACGGTGCTACTTTTCAGAATAATCGAAAGCTGAGGACCGTTGACATTACGTTCAATCACTTGCATGGCGTTGACGTCGGATTATTTCACGATTTGCCCAATTTGCGCGAACTGTTCCTCTCTAACAATAACATCTTGGGTATCAGTAACAAAACGTTCGTAAATCTGACCCAACTGTCCGTCTTATATTTGCAAAATAATGCCATCGGCTTCATCGAAAGCGGCTCTTTTCACGGCATGCATCAATTACTGCAGATGCAACTGAGTTTTAATCAAATTGGAGAAATTCACGAATCCATTTTCCACACTACTCGGGAGTTACGTTCTTTGTCCGTGGATCATAACAAAATCATGGAAATCTTGCCCGGTACATTCCAGGAGTTGGTGGAGTTGCGCGATCTGAGGATGCAAAATAATCTGTTAAAAAGGATAAGGAAAGGCAGTTTCTATTCCTTGCCTAAATTACAAGAACTGCACTTGCAGAATAATAAAATCGAGTCCATCGAAACGGAATCGTTGCAAAGTCTGGCCAACCTGCAACACTTGAACCTGCGTGGAAATCGCATCGTGGAAATGTCGGCCATCTTGAGCAGATATCCGTCCAATCTGCAGTCTTTGCAGCTAGACGCCAATAGTCTGGTGAACGTTCACAATGCCAGCTTCCGCGGCTTGACCCAGCTGGAAATTCTGAGGCTGAACTACAACCGTCAGATGCGCTTGAGTCGAGGCGTCTTTGTTGATCTCGTCAACGTGCAAAAACTTCATTTGGATCATAACGAGATTTCGTCCATCGAGGAGGGTACTTTCGATAATATGATACGATTGCGATTTCTCGATTTGGATAACAATAATTTGAAACTATTAAATTCTCGTATGTTTCGGGGAGCCACCAGTCTGGAAGAATTATATTTGTCGAATAACGTTGTGGCAGAAATAGAAAACCAATTCTTGCAACTTTTACGACATTTAAAGAAATTGGATCTATCCAGTAATCCGATCGTGGCATTGAGAAAATCGATGTTCGAAGGCGCCATCAGTTTACGAGAACTGAGCTTGCGCAAGTGCCAAATTGAAGAGATCGAAGCGGATGCCTTGCAAGTGTTACCCTCGCTGGTCACTTTGAATCTACACGATAACCACCTGCAATCCTATAAATTAGACTACGTCTGGCTGCCTAATTTGAAAAACTTGGTCCTATCTCAGAATAACCTCTCCAGCTTGGGACCGCAGCCTTTTTCCGGCTTGCAAAATCTGGTTCGATTGGAATTGGACGAGACTGAGCTGACCGGTGTGGCCTCAGACGAAAATCTGTTCTCCGGATTAACCGCCTTGGAGGTGTTGAGACTGGGAGGAAATAATATCGTAGAAATCCCAATGGGCACTTTTAAAGATTTCAAATTTTTAAGAGAACTTTATTTGGACGAGAATAAATTGACGCAAGTTCCAATTAAGCAGCTTGGAAAAATCCCCAACTTGGAAATACTATCTTTGGCTAGGAATGCCATATCAGAATTGCAGGCTCTGGCCTTTCGTCCTCATTCGAATTTGCGCCAACTGGACCTTTCCGGGAATCGTCTGACAAGAATAGAAACGACAGCGTTTGCCAATCTTACTCACCTGGATACTTTGGATATTTCGCAAAATCTACTGAAGAGCCTTCCTCATGGAGTTTTCGATAATTTGACAGTGCTTCAGCGTCTCAACTTGTCCAATAATAAGTTTAACTTCATTGCCAACGCCTTGTATGCCAGTTTCTTGCCTCGCTTGCAGACCCTGACGCTGGAACAAAATCCTTTGGTCAAACTCCGAGAAGATTTGACGGCGATCACCGGTCTTATCGCCGTGGAAGAGCTGAGAATAGTCCTGACCAACGTGACCGTAGTGACGTCGCAAGATTTTCTGGAATTCCATAATCTGAAACGGCTCGTCTTGAAAAACAATAAAATCTCCAAGATTTCTCCCGGCGCTTTCAAGAACCTGCGGCTTTTGACTAATTTGGACATGAGTGGCAACGAGCTGGAACTCCTTCCCCAGGAACGTTGGCATGGCTTACAAGAACTTTTATTCTTGGACATTTCCAAAAATAAGTTGCACCAGTTGACGGAGTTTCCTATCGATTTGTCTAAATTGCAAACTTTAAACCTCGCTTGGAATCAGCTCACTAAACTCGAAGCGCGAGTCTTCGATTCTTTAAAAGCATTGGAAAAACTCGACTTGAGCAATAATCGGATCTCCACGATTGCCTCGGACGCTTTTCGCAATCTAAGTCACTTGCTGGAGATAGATATCTCCAACAATCAGTTGACATATTTACAAGTGAATGTCTTGGTTCCGATAGAAATTAGGCTCACCTCACTGGATATTCGAGGTAAATATGATTTTGTATTCATTCGTTTCTCCTTACGCCTTAGGCCACAATGCTAGAGATGTGGCAGATCAAAGACATTGCGAAATATGTGAAATAGTTTGATATTCAAAAAATAGTGTGGAATGTGAAAAAAGAACATGCAGGCCGTGAGAAAATTGTAAAGGATTTGACAAAGTTCTCTAAAAAGAACAACTGAGATGTAACTAAATGTATTCCATATCCAGATTTTAAACGACTAATTTCTGCAAGAAAATTTAAGTTTGTTCTGCAGAAATGCATGTTGTTGTTAATGTTTCAATAGAAACTTGATTTGTTTCTACAAAAATCGTGAAGCTTAACAAAAAGTCTCACTTGCAACAAGTTATTTTTACAAGAAAGGCAAGAAATAGTTGATGGGATAATTGAAAATGAAATGTTAATCAAAGTTACCAATAAGGAATTATAATTGTTAAAATAACTTGAATTGCTAGGAAAATAACCTTCCCTGCCAATTTTTGTAAAGAATTTTGAAACAATTTCTGCAGAAACATTTTCATATAGGATGCTGTTCTTCCAAGAAACGATTTAATACAAATGGAAGCAGTGAATACCATTCTTCCTGTTAATTCCTAACAAATTAACACATGAAGCCAAAAAATTCCACCAAGTTTAAAAGTATTATGCAAACATTAAATATAGTATTTATTAACATAATTCACAGAAGTATAAGTCAAAGCCAAAAAATGTTGAAACAGACACGCAGTGTGTGAAAGTTGTGAAAAAATTATAAATTATTGTGTAAAACGTGAAGAAAGTATGTGCCTCCTGTCACATCCCAATGTTGCCTGTAATGTAATTTTTTTTGTGTGTTTGCAGGCAATCCATTAATTTGTAATTGCGACATGCAAGATTTATGGGATTGGTTAAGAGATCATCCACAGTTATTAAATTCTGAATCAGAGAAAATGATCTCATGCGATCAGCCGAGTAAACTGACTGGACGAGGTCTTGTATCGCTGGATCCGGCTGATTTGTGTCCCATTCCCATCATCACCACTTTCCAACCGGTAGTCATCCAAGAAAACTACATCATCGTTAAGTGGGACGTGAGGAACGAGTCCAAATTCGGCGGATTCCGTCTATTATATTTTCCATCAGGATCCGCGAGTGCTCCGAATCTGTTGACTAGTGCAACGAGTGTGACGGAAGTGCTAAATCCTGCGGCTCGCCAGTATAAGATGGATAATTTGAGAGCCGAAGTGGAATACACCGTGTGTCTGGTGCCACTGAGTCACTACGCCAACGAGGCCAGCAAGATGAACCCTTTTTCGTCGCAAGATTCGCACTTGCAGAGTAACGGTCAGCTGAAAAATCACAATCAAAAGTGCGACGATGTGAGAACTTTGGCCAATTCCACCAGTGGCTCAGATGGTACTGGGGTCACTCACCTCAGCATCATCGTCGGATGTAGCCTGGGTGGTCTGACAGTCATCTTGACCGCCATTGCCGTCACCACCATCAAATTCCACAAGAAAAAAAATACCAAACGGGAACCGCTTCCTCAAGAATACATTTCTTATCGGCATTTTTCGATTCAGTCCTCCGAAGGAGTTTACACCACAGCTTGAAAGTTGCCAATTGGTTTATTATCATCGAACTGCCATGAACTAGTACAAAGATAATAGGATGAACCGTTTACAATTAAAAACTACGAAAATAGTTAACGGAAGCTCAATTACAGATGTTTATGAAGATGATGGAGCCTATCATTTGGTAAGTTTATTGTAAAGTGAAAGTCCTCCTCGCATGGATAGATTTTAACCACAAGAGGACGTCCATAAAGGACGCCAGAAGTTTTTGGAGTTCTTTTAACCCCTTCCTCCATCTCCATTTTGTCTGCATTTTCTTTTTCAACTCCACGCTGATTTATTTTTGGGTTTAGTTTGAGTTTCCCCTCCTTCCCCCCCCCCCCTCCCTCCCAGAGGTAAACGTTTACATCAGAGTTATGATTGTAGTTTCAGCCACCCTGTGCCAAATTGTTAAATGGTACAATTTTGTACCTTGTTTATTTATGGGTGACCCCTCCTCCATAAGCACGGACGTCTTTTATGGATGCCTTCCAAGATGTGAACGTATCGACCTATGATACTCAAGGGACAATTTGAGAGCTTTAGCTTGTGAATCAACTTTTGTTTGCGCAACAGGAGAGGGATGAAAAGATGGATGTGTTCTCATAGGGATATTTCTCATGCATTTGTTGTGCATAGAAGCCCTATAAGCTTGACCCTTGAATAGGAATTTCTTAAGTTGTAAATATAGCGCGTCTTCCGAAGACAACGATGCCTGACTATGGCTGACATCTTTGGACCAATATGCTTTTAAAAACTTGGATGTAATTCTTTAAATAGAAAGATTTGTACAAAATTAATATGTATATATGGCTTAAATTAAGCAAATCCATGCTCAATGTAATTCGTTTTGAGTCTTATTTATTTATAAAAATGTAAATAACCCTTAAATGTTCATCAGAAAAATTAACCCATTGTTTCAAAAAAAAAAAAGATTGACGTTTAAATTTATTTTAAAATAATGTACTTTCATCCATCTATAGATGTTTCCACTGTTAGGTTTGTTTTGCATTTTGTCTGGCTTTTATTTGCTGTTTCAACAATTTTTGGACCTCGGATGTGTTAAGTTTTTAGTAGCCATACTGTCATATGTAGCGTTTCGGCTGCTATAGGTAACAGATCCTAAGTCCAACAAATGCTGAGGCCAGCAGTAATTGTAGAGCAGAGAAGGTATCGGTGATTGCCTATCTTCAGGGGATGATACCGCTACAATCTGAGTCAACCTCAGCGTAAATTAGACTCCGTCTTTGGGAATCCTGCAATCCATCCACTATTCAAGCTTTGAACGCAGTGACCTTCAATATTTATTAAAGTATTTTTTTTTTCTATCGTGTTTTTGCTCACAAATATCATTTTCTTGTGATACTGTATATGAAATACAATAGTAACTTCAGTATTCAGTTTTAATTATGCAAACGTACTAAAACCCCGGCAATTGTTATAAATAATTTTCATAGAGAGATTAACGTAGCAATACTCTATTTGCCTTTTGTTTCCTTGAATTATAATGTTAATTATTTAGAAAATCTTCTCGGAATCGACATGGAGAATTGATCAGAATAATCCTCCCAACCATTTGTTGATGAAACTCAAATGGTCTTGGGATTAAATTAGGATGCGATCGATGGATTAATTCTGACGATTGTCTAATGTGCTTCTGAGATTTCCGTAATAAAAGAAAGGCTATTATCACATTGTTCTACGTATAAATTATGGGTTTTGGTTGAACTTGTACAATTCTTGTTGAATTCCAGAGTACCGATATTGTTATTATTATTGTTTCTACAAATTTATTTATTAGCAAAGTGATCACGGGTTTCCTCTTTCTCTCTCTCTGATATAGAAAGGTTGTAAATTATCAGTGTTTCGTAGCCCTGTATACATATATGTGGGAAATCGTTTACCAAAAAGGCAAAGGAGATTAAATCCCATCAGAATTTGTTTGTGTTTGTATCATAAATATATACATTGTATTATAAACATGTTTTTACAATAATACTGTAAATGTACAAACTATATACTGGTCAGTGAGAATGGAATGAAAATAAAAAAGTAAATCTTAAATCATTAATTGTGGAATCTGGTGACGTAATGTATATGTATATCTTTACCACATGACAATTTACTCCAAAAAAAATTATACAAAAATAACAACAATTACAAGTAGGCCTACATATTACATTAATTGTAAACATTTTAGAGTTCGTGAGAAGTGCTCAAACCTATTTGGAGTTGTTTTATACTAGAAACCTGTATGGAATAAATCAGCAAGTGTTCTTATACATTCTAAAATTGCTACCAATAGTCAATTCATTATTACTTTAAATGATGGGATGAAACTATTAACATATAAATGGAAGGCTGCCATTGTTGTCATCAAATATGATATCATATATAGGGAGGTACTCTTATTGTCAGGTGTGCATGGTATGCTGGCCTCTCTGTGACATATCATTATGGTGCTCCCCCTATGCATGGGTACATGCAATGTCTACCTTTTATACTCTAGCGTATACACAATATTTTAATAACTTAATTTGTAATTATAATTAATGAACTACTGGTTGCAATTTCATGAAGCATGGACTATTTTATATTTAGATTTTTATTAAAAGTTTTAAACATCTCCGAATTTAAATGAAACACTTGAAACAAACGTTAAAGGAAGAGTCCCACTTTGTTACAAGGGATATTTTATATTCATTTAAATCTATGTATTTGGGACATTTTATTTATTTATTGGTGGGCTCAAATCAAATTGCAATATCCATGCCTTTCTTAATTTTTCATGCTCTTCCTCCTGCAACCCACTTCTTTCAAAGTGGGACTTTCCCTTTAACCTTGCATGAAAGGATTACTGTAGATACGTTAGAAGACCATTTTAATTAGTGCCCTTAGCACCTGCCCAGTGATTTCATTGTTTGCGTAATTATAATTGCAATTGATAATGAACTTGATGAAGCGCACATTTCTGAGATGTAAAATCAATTAATACTAATTATAAATGAATATTATAGGTTAATATGCTCATATTCAAGTCCTTGGACATAAATCATTTCATTGGGGCATCTATATACATGTTATTATGTCAATAACATGCAATTCTCTGCTGGAATCCAAGCTGCAGGTTTATCCTCGGTTACCCTAATGTATAATTAAAGCTTAAATAATGAATGACGTAAAATACTCCGTAAACATGTGCTTGAAGCTTAGATATATATAAAACAACGATGTTATTAATATTTTAAAAGTAATACAGAAACATATACTGTGTGTTAGTCAGACCCTTCGTATACGCGGCCAATTAATTTACTACACGTTGGATATTTTGCCATTTTAGGTAAATATTCATGATGAAAATATGTTGTTCAATGTGATGAAAATCCTTTAGAAAATATCCATGCATTATTTTGCTTTCTTTATTCTACAGAAATGACTGCATTAGGATATCTTGTTTCAATCGGTATTGTCCTTGTTTTTCTTCATTTGGATTTGATCGTTATAAATGCTGATGATGAAGTGATTGCAGCACCAACAGAAGCCGGCCAATCTTTTAAAAATCGCCAGGAACTTCAAGCGTATTTACTGGCATTGAATGATTATTACGCATTAATGGCAAGACCGAGGTAAGTTCATCCATGAAATTAATAATAATTATTATGCAAGTAAAATTTTTAGAATTGGTCATACAACCGCCATACAATTAGCCCGCAAATCATCACATTGTTCATTTAAAAGAATTAATATGATGAACATTTTATGTGTTTTTATGAACAGATTTGGAAGAAGTCGTTCTAAACGTCAATTCAAGTATGCAAAGAGAATTAAATTGGATGAGGATGTTATATCGACTTAAATCACGACATATATAATACGGGCTCCGTAAACCATTGTTATCATAAGAAATCTGGTATAAGCATAGCTATATATGGTATAAATAATATCGACTCCATCATTCCTACAAAAATGTTTCAGTCAACTGCAAATTTCTGCCATTATCCTGATGTGAAAAGTACAAGAAATATATCAGAAGCAAAAACTGTGGAAGAAATAGTTTTTCTTTTTTAACACTGGGATAACATATATATCATGCACGAGGAATATAATTAACCCCTTACCAAATGGCATCTCTGATTATGCTTATCGTACTAAAGGGTATAGTTGATTTGAATTGAATTGAATTAATTTAAAAAATTTTGGTTTGGGTTTTTGTGTACCAGTATATACATTTTATAAATTTTCTTTTATTTCTTTATAGAAAGTTAAAATTTAAATTGAAAATTGTATCTGTGTGAATTCAATTACACCTGAACAGTGTAGGATATATCAAAAATGACCACCTCAAGAAGCTACTTTTCTACCCCAACCTATATTTTTAATGTTTAATAAACCAATAAATTAAAGATTACCGGTATTATTATTAATATAGGGTGATATTATCGGACAGAAAGATTTCATGACGCCACGAAGTAAATTAACTTGATTGTTTTTTATTTATTTATTTTATTTATTTATTTTTTTTTTTTGCAATTTAAAAATCTTGTTAAAATTATCATCGATAAATTTATTGTGTATTTATCAGTTATCACGGTAATATTTATTATTCGATGGAGGATGGCGTAATTTATGAACTGCCCTTCTTAAAATATCTTATAATGACAATCATTTATGGTGTTTCCGACCATCCATTTTAAAATGGATGAAATGGCTGCAAGGAATACATCTGGGAAGGAATCCAAAGTAAGTTTTATATGCTTATTTATTAGTTTTAATCAATAATAAGCGATCCATGTCAGCGTTATCTTGTAAGCTAGGTGCATGCTCAGCTGTAGAAGGGATTAGGCTTCCAGTGTTTAAACATAGCCACCGTTCGTATAAGGTGTCTATGCTATGTTTCTTTCCAAATCATGAGTGTGGTTCAAGAAAAGAATGTACGTTTAATTTAAAACTGCTGTAATTTAGCAATGATCAATTTATTGCAGTCTAGTTTTATATAACAGCACGTAATAATTATATATATAATAGTATGTGGATTATATGTTTATTATGCGTAGGTATATTATGACAAGTGCAATTAATTGTGGTCGTTTGGATTTTCAAGCTCTGCCCTAATGTGGCCCCATTTGTCCCTCGGCAGAAGACTCATGATTATAACTTAACAAATCCTTGCGATAGTCCCAACTACGATAACGTCCCTGTAAATTTCCAGTCAACAAGTTTTTTGGCTGCATATCCAAGTGATGGACAGTTTTACCAAGATTGGCAAGTATAACAGAATGAAAATATATGGCAGAAGAAGTATAATAGTACAATGGCTGCTGTATACATTATATTCTTATTTGTCCAATGCAGAATAATGAATAAATATTTATCTATCATGTACCTCTTTTTAGCTACGTACAATGGCATCCATGGGCGTCCTATGCTCCCATAATGCCCCCTCCTGCTTTTTCAGTGCCAAAACAAGCAATGGTGATCGCAAATAAACATACAAATCCTTCAAACCTTGAAGAAACTTTGAGAACTAAACCTCGGACCACTACATCTGTTTCATACAATAATACCACACAACAAGCTAGAGTTCAAAAGACAGAAAGAAAAGGCTTATCAGCAAAAGAAGTAGCGGAAAAAGTAGGAAGAAAAAGTAGGAACCGAAAATGTGAGTCAACTACAAGCAACGAAGAAGTTGAGGAATACTCTAGTACAAAAGATGAGATCACACCATGGCCAGTTAATCATTCTAAAAATACAAAAAACAGTGTTTCGTTGGATGCTAAGAAATATACGAAAAGTAAATCCTGTAAAAATTCTGAAATGGAAGAATGTAGCAGCTCGTCTCGGGAATACCAAGAAAAAAATGTTAATATTTTGGGAAATGAGAAGCAGTTTGAATGGAGGGAAGTACACCGAAAAAAGGAAAGGGCATTGCCTACTCGTAGAAATGAGAACTCTTTGCAAAATAACAACCATTTTACTGAGTCGACTGTAGTTGAGACTTCGCATTTGAAAAAGACACAAACTGACGCCATACCGGAAAATTATGTTAGTTCGGATACACATGAACCAGCATTCAAAATGACCCAATGTGGTGTACCAACAGCAACCGGAGAGCGTCTAAAAAAGAAGAAAAAGTCTGACGGACAGAGGAAGAAGGAATATAGAAATAAGATCATGTCACTGCCATCTGTCCAGGGCAAAGTTTTAACCGTCACTCATGAATTCTACAATTTGTTGACCCGAAACGAAACCGAATCATTGTCTTCGAACACCCAAACAGAAAAAAGTGGGGAAATTAAATTCAAATCGGGAGATTTCCCAGCTTTAGGGCGTGATAGCGATACATTGTTAGACTCTTTTTCAAGGAATTGCTCCTTGCAAGAAAGCGAGCGGAATTTTGATTTACAAAGTGATTCGGACTGGAGTGACATTGATATGAGCGAACAGCCTTTCTCAAAGAGTGACCCTACACAATACAGAGCTATTTTGAAATGGCCGGCCAAGGGTGTTATGCCAGCCAACAAGGAGAATCGCGTTCCAATTGAGGATTTTCCTATGTTAGGGGAAACTGTGAAAAGTAGTAAGAAAAAGTTTTCCTATTCCGAATCTGTGAAAAAGGTTGGTTGAATAGCCACTTTATAAATCTGTAATGGACTGTTGCCAGCATGCTTATCTGTTTATATTGTTTTTAGGGCAGCAGTTCCCAGTTGAAAAATGATGAAGGCGCTGTTAGTGCATCGTCGACTAAGCTGCTCAGTACCATGAAGGCAAAACCACAGCTTAAACTTAAAAATATGATTTCCTCGCAGAGTGACCAGGGCATACTGGATGGAGAACCTTCAAAAAAGCCTAAAGCTAACAGTTTGATTCATTACAACTTGATCACAATGTTGAACAAAAAGAAAGTAAGGAAAATTATAAAATATTTCATTTAATAAACCAGGAGTGGAAATACGAGCTTAGCTCTAGCTTATTTATAATTAAAATTTAATGCCAACATGTCATCAACAAACCACACCTTATCCAAACTGTCTTACGCTTTATTTTGGCAATTTTATTATATTGTGGTTTAATTTAAAACTTATTCTAGAGTGCTGCTAAGGAAGTGAACAAGAAAAATTTGATTTCAAATGAAAATAAAAAAATGTGTAAGGTAAGAAATAATGTTGCAATTGATATTAAAACAAAAATGTCTTTTACTAAAATTGTCCTTTTTTTCACTGTTTCAATTAAGGTGAAGCCAGTGATAGCGAATATTTTGGATTCATCAGCACCAAGTCGTAGGAGGGGAAAAGAGCGTGAAAAGCCCGCTAGAAAGAAGCCCACAGCAATGAAGAAAATTATCTTGAAAGAACGAGAGGAACGGAAATTAATGAACAAGCTCTCCGCAATAAAATTAACTGAAAACGTTCAGCTAGAGACTCCTATGGAAAATGAATCTGTAAATGACAAATTAGAAGATAATCTTAAGACAACTCGTGCGAAGACGGACAAAACTTTGCAAGGTGTTATTCACAGTCGAAAATTCAGGGAGTACGTTATAAAATTAATAAAATCTTCATTTTCCAAAAAAAAATAAAGGAAATATACATATTGTAATTTATATTTTTATTCCAAAGGTATTGTAACCAGATGCTCAATCCTGAAATGGATGACACTGTTACAAAATTAATTCAAGATCTAACTCGATTTCAAGATCGTCTTTTTCAAAAGGATCCCATCAAGGTGAATGCAATATAAGTCAAACCCAAATTAGTAAATGGAAAATTTTCTTAACTTTTAAATTAATAATTGTAAACTTAATATAATTAACCAGTTTTATAATGTCACTGACAATGAACCCCTTTTGTCTTTCTTACAGGCGAAAATGAGAAGGAGATTAGTGGTTGGCTTAAGAGAAGTGACAAAACATTTGAAACTAAAAAAATTGAAATGCGTCATATTAGCTCCGAATTTAGAAAAAATTAAATCGAATGGTAATTTCCCAGCAAATAAATTACTCCACTCACTGCACTCTGAACTTTAATCATAGTTTGCATAAAAATTGCAATAGAACAGCAGATCATTCATTGAATTCTGTTAGTTTTATGAACATGTCTATAGTAAAATTGCATTTCAGAAAAACAAATTTTTCTAATGTTGTTTTTTTCTTGAATGTAAATTTGCATTAGGTTTGTGTAAGAGTATTTTCTGTAATTCAACAGTCAGCCTGTTTTATTGCAATTTCTATTGCTAAATAGAATTTCAGTCTGGTGCACAGTCTGTGGTAAATTTCTCCCAAGCAAGTTGAATTTAGATATATTTAGCCTCGATTAGCATTTGACAACTTAATTTGATTTAATTATATTCACTTCAGGTGGTTTAGATGAAGCCATGAACACTATCATTTCTTTAGCCAAGGAACAAAACATCCCGTTTGTGTTTGCCCTTGGTAGAAGAGGCTTGGGACGTGTTTGTCTTAAAAAAGTTCCTGTGAGCTGCGTGGGCATATTCAATTATGAGGGCTCTGAGGTAGGATATCGTAACTGCTTCGAAAAATTTATGTAGTTCAGACTTCTCCCTTCATTTTGATCATTTTTATTCCAGACTAATTTTAAGCATCTGTGCGAATTAGCAGCAGTTGCACAGAATGCTTATAACCAAGCAGTCGAACCAAAGAATGGAGTCAACACAAGTGTGATTGAGACTGCCAATTCCAACGTTCCATTAGTGGTAGAAAAATATATCTGAATTAATATTTTTTGTGTCTATAATTATGGCTTCTTTGCATTTAATCCAACATTTTGTAAATAAATAATAATCGGTCAGATTTAGACTTCAATAAAGCTTCTGACGAGTCATACTGGTTAAAATATTTTGTTTTTCTGTTTTGAGGAAAAAACTGGAATGTGATGGTATTTATAACCACCACGGTTAGCGCCATTTTGTGCAACGTGGATGCGATATTTATGAGTGTCCCCTGCTATGAAAAATAGTCCCATTCACGGTCCCATTGCATTATTCGCAATTTAATAACAATCTAAACATAAATTGCCCCTAAAACTATAGTTAAACAATAATCAAATTATATTATGCTGTAATTGTAAAATATTTATGTATAGTTTCTGTTTTTTTAATGTACTTTTTAAGAATCGGCGGAGGATTACATTGCCGTAGAACCTTTCTTGTTGGTGCCTAAAAAAAGTAGGAGCAATCCTTCACAAACAAGTTGACGTCTGCGGGACGTTGGAAGGACGTAACGTGCGTCCTGCAAAATGGTAAGATTTCTATAGTTTATTTATTTTAAAGCCAGAATTATTTTTAAGAATAGTGTGCGTAGATTCGTTTTACTAATATAGTGGCACTATAGGTGAGATCTTTGCAAGCTAGTTTCAATTTGTAAAGCCGGTACTAATTTACACGTGGTGGTCGCCATTTTTCAGGAACCAGTATTTCCAAAATTTAGGCTTGGCTAATTTTAAAAAACGCATAGAAATGATAAAAAACCTTGAAAAGGTGTCCCTGAAAACATTATGTTAAGTTAACTGTAGGTTACGGGCATTTTAATGCATTGAAATTTTCATAAGCGGAATATTGACTTTGTCATGATTAAGCCTAAAAACGTGAACGCGTGGCCACATTTTTATAGTGATAATATAGGCCTATAGTACGGTACTTTTATTCATTGAGTCTTATATTGGATCAGAAATTCGGGTTCTTCAAGGAGTGTTCCACAAACCCGGGAATTGTTTTGTAAAATACAAAATATGACAAGATTTTTACACATTTTTCTAGACTACCGTGTGTGCAAGACCGCTCATCAGCGTTTATGGCGAAAAATGTGAGCTCACAGATGTATCCATTTCACTCCCAGCGGTGTTCAAGGCGCCTATCAGGACCGATGTGGTCAATTTTGTGCACATGAACATGAGCAAGAACAGCCGGCAACCATATGCAGTTTCCAAATTTGCTGGTAAAAATATTTTTTCAGTCAGATCTAGTAGCCATTTTGTTTTACATTTATTGAGTGCAGCATTGTTTTTTTATTAATAATCTCGGGCGTGATTTCATACTACACCTTTTAGAATGATCTATCAGTGCGTTAGACTGAGGAAACTCCTCGAAATAAAACTGTATTCATTACATGACATTGTGGAGATATTCCTCAATGCAGCACTACAGAATGCATTTTTACATATGATTAATTCATATAAGAGAAGGAATTTGATGACCAATTATCAAATTTACTTTAATGTGTTAAGTTGATATAAACACTAATGAAAAATGTTAAATGTTATAACGCCATAAATACAGTCAAAATGATGACCATGACTTGGAAAATGATGTATCAGTACATTCCACGAGTCTTACACGTTTTAAGCAATAATGCATTAATTCTGTTACTTTTTATTTAGGCCATCAAACTTCTGCCGAATCATGGGGCACGGGGAGAGCTGTTGCCCGTATCCCTCGCGTGCGGGGTGGAGGTACCCATCGTTCCGGGCAAGGTGCTTTCGGAAATATGTGTCGAGGTGGGCGCATGTTTGCACCAACAAAAACCTGGCGTCGTTGGCATCGTAAAATTAACATAAACCAAAAGCGATACGCAGTTTGTTCTGCTATCGCTGCCACCGGGGTGCCGTCGTTAGTGATGTCTAAAGGTGTGTTTCATGCCTTTATTGCAAGCTTCTTGCTAAAGCCGAGAAAATAATCAGAATTTAAGTTATAGGCTAAATGAAGATTTTTAGTTCTTGTTCCATAGCTTTTGCTTTTTGTTAAAATAGGTCATATGATCCAGGAAATTCCTGAAGTACCTTTAGTGGTTTCTGACAAGGTCCAGGAATATTCGAAAACCAAGCAAGCTGTTACCTTATTGAAAAGACTGAAGGCCTGGAATGATATCCAAAAGGTTACATGATTTCATAGTTTAATAGTTGTTGGCATTTATTTAAAGCAGTTGTGATGATTTGACAATTGGTCCGTGTTGCTGAAATTTTATGATTTCATTACAATTGTGCTGATGCTGTTTTTTTTGCAATTTGTTCTTGCTTGGTTGTTATTCGTATGTTTGAATGTTAGTTTTTCTCGCTGTGTAGGTATACAAGTCGAAGCGGTTCCGTGCAGGTAAGGGAAAAATGAGGAATAGGCGAAGAATTCAGCGTTTGGGGCCTCTTATCATCTATGACAAAGATGCTGGAATCACCAAGGCCTTCCGTAACATCCCAGGTTTGTAACACTAGTCGTTTTTAACAACTATGGGTTTTTTTGTTTATTCTGATGATGATCATTCAATTCACTTGGTCTGTGTTGCTGATTTTGCATTGATTATATTTAAACATTTTCTGATGGAAGTAAAAGAAATCAATTTGCACTATTACTTGCTTTTTTGTATTTATTAAAATTGTACTTGAAATTGTGTTTAGGTATTGATCTGGTTAATGTGATGCGTTTGAACTTGTTGAAATTGGCACCTGGCGGACACGTTGGACGATTTGTCATCTGGACCGAGAGCGCCTTCCGCAAGCTTGACAAGCTTTTTGGAACATGGAAACGAAGTTCCAAGTTAAAGAAAGATTACAAGTATGGTTTATAAATTAAACTACTATAATCAAGAGCCTATTTTTTGTGTTAAAGAGTCTTTGAGTTGAACATTTTATCTAAAACAATGATTGTTCTGAAACCGAGCAAATGAATGGCATAAATATCCCCCTACTGGCGATGATTTGAACTACAAAACCACCATTTTTTGCTTACCTTCTCACTGAAGTTTTTTAACGGTATCCATGCACGAGTGTAGTTTTAATGGTTTGTGTTAACAGCCATTTCTCAAATGAGTGGCTACGTTCTCGTATTAAAGTATGAAAAAATTTGTGATTGTTTAGACATTTTTGGTTACAGTTGCTCCCAATAAATAGCATTGATGTATTCCCATCTTTTTGCTCGGTTTCACTAATATAGTACCAGTTTTATCTAACTGATACATTTATCATGCCGGAGTAATGGGAAGTTTTAATTAATATAGCATATCAGGTTATAATTTCATCAATTTCCTGTCGTAGCCATTATGATTAAATAGACCTTTCGAATAGGCTTCTTTTGAGTATTAGGGAGTTGATCAAGGGGTAAAATTGGCACGAAAATGGCGTTCTTCAAGCGCCACAACATACATAATGCCTTACTATATGCAAACTATGAAGTGGTGGGTTTTTTGGAATGTGGGTAGTTTTGTGGGTCTGATCCTGTTGACACTAGAGACATAAATAAATTTCAAGCCATAATTCGTTTGGAACAGCTAGTGAGGGACTTAAACAAGTGTGATAGTTTTGGGTTAATTTCTATTTTAATATTTTCAACAGCTTGCCGATGCCCAAAATGGATAATACTGATTTGCAACGTTTGTTGAAGAGCGAAGAAATTCAGCGGGCCATCCGCCCTGCAAAGTAAGTGGATTTTAAAAATGTATCTGTAGGAATTTACACGTGTTCAGCTTTCTACGTGATGATACCCTTTTTCAGAGCATTGGGTTATGAAATACCATGATCTTAACATATTTTATTTTCTGACGATGAAGCATGGAGCACTGTCAGGTCTCCCTCGTTATGCCAAAATAGCTACTTAGCCAAAAAAATCTTTTTTTCTAGCAAGCACATTCGTCGCTTTGTGCTTAAGAAGAATCCGTTGAAGAACCCACGTGTCATGATGAAGTTGAATCCATATGCTGCGGTTCAGAAACGCCATTCGTATCTATTTGAGCAGAAGCATAAGCGTAGCAACTTGTACTTGAAAAACAAGAAGAAGGGCGTAAGTTTTAATTTGGGGCTTGTGCATTCTAGTCTTGACTGAATAAGTGAATGCAAACTTATTTCCCATACATAGATAACTGAGGTTATTGATCCAAGACGTCAAATTCGCGTGGAGAGAATTCAGAAATCCAGGGCAAAGGCCGGCAAACCGTTAATCAAGAAGCGAGAAAAACGGCAGAAAAAGCCGGGTGTGACTGGAGACATGATTAGAGAGAAGAGAGCACAGGCGAAGAAGAACGTTTTCGGCGATTATTTCTCCAAGCGTAGGGCCGAATTGAAGGCCTATGCACAGAGCGTTAATGCCATCAAGCAAAAGCGCGGCAAAGTTCCCAAAAAGTGAAAGCAGTACGACTGTTTTAACTCGTCGTAAATGACCAATAAAGCTATTTGGAACTTAAGTTTGGTAGGTTTTATTTCAAACATGTCTTCAAAGGAACAACAAACGTCAGTTACAAAGTAGGTATACAAAAAAATTGTTTAAATTGCATATTCTGACCTTTAAAATGTTGATAAGCCAATAACAAATATTCACATTCATTGGTGTTTTACAGCTTGGGAAATTGTGCAGTTGCAAAAATGGATGCTGCAATATAGCTGCTGATGTAGGTGAATTTTTTTAATTTTTATTTGAGGACTTGTATTTTTTTGCTATAAATAACCGACTTGTCATTTACACTCACGTTTTAATGGAGAACTATTTGCATTGCATTTTATCTAATGAAAGTCTCACTGGAGCAAGTTATTTTTGAAATAAAAGAAAAGTGATTTAGTTAAAAACTACTTGTGAACTGGAGCACAGAAGTTCATGACTCGACCACTTGCAATTAAAATAGTGGCTACCTTTCTACAGGGCAACACAAGTAGTATTCCATAGAGGAAAAAGTGGAACACTATGCATGAACACTACAAAAGTAACTACTGTAAAAGTACTACTTGTAACAGTATGCCACCATCTAATGTCAAAGTTCTTGTATTTTAGAGAAGTCATGATTTTCTAAATTGTGGCAAGTCTGCTGAAAATGAATGTATTGAATTACTATGCCTTTCTTAACCAGTTTTTTTTTTCTTCTATTTTAAAATTAGCTTGTTTCGTGGTGAGACCTTCCCTTTATTTAAAATCACAAATACTGCAGTCTAATGCAAAAAAAAAAGAGTGAAAGGCAGCCATATCGCATTACAATTTTAATGCAAAAGAAATTTTAAAAACACTGGACTACAGAGCTTTAATAGGTCGCCTAAGCGGAAGCTTACCGCTTAGTTTCCCTACAATAGTTTCAAAAACAAATTACTTTTCTGTTATGCTGTACAACACTGTGATATGTTACATTAGTGACCTTGGTATCAAACATTACTGATCAATATCATTTCAACAAAAACTTCAAAACATGAGAATTGCACAACCAAACTTAGGCCATTTTCTCCGCTAACAAGCTCAAAAACATTGCTTACTAATGGATGCTAAATGTTTAACCCGGCTTACTGCCAAATGACTAGTTCATTGGGGCTGAGGTTCACGTTTATTTCCATTTTTATAAATAATGTCATTTCCAAATTATTGCAACTACTGGCAAACCTTTGCATTAGGCACTTTCAGTTTATATTCCTGATAAAGTTTTATGCTAGTTGGCGACTATTTGGCATGTAAATATAAAGAGGTTGCGGGGGTTTTTTGTGTGTTTTTTTTTTTTTTTTACAAAGAATCTTGATTATACAAGCGATAAACTGTTAGGGGGAGGGGGATAAGCTGCAGGGCTGGCAACCACCAAATTAATGATTGAAAATTTTATTTAGGCTGGAATTTTGGCTTGTTTGGTCCCATGTTGGCATTTGCCTGTTATTTTAATAAAAATCATGGATAGAGACAATTTCAACGCCATTATTTGACCAAATTATCAGCAACTCCATATTTTAAAAGGTTAAAGGAAGAAGTTTAGATGGTGCAATTTGGAAGCTTTTATCATGCATTCCTTAAAACCTAGTATTTTTAACATTTATGAACTGATCAACTTTGCCCACTTGCTCGTGAAATTAATGTTGCTGTATACAGTATGACTTACTAACTTTGCAAAAGTTATACAGGAAGTAGGGATACCTATAGCTCCTGACTTCGCAAACCTAAGTTCCCTAAATCAAAATACCAAGTAGGGTACCACTCATTCTTGTATCATTTTGGCAAGGGAATCAGAATTATGCTGTAGAATTATAGGTCATATACGCCCTTGCACTTTAAAAAAGCGCACATTTCCAAATACAGTAGACCCGCTAATCCGAATTAAATAATGTTAGGGATAGTTCAGATTAGTGAAAAGTTTGGATTACAGAGCACATGTACTTTAATTATGCATCATAAGCAGTTATTTGCAAGCACAAACCAAAATGTGTATGAAATGGTATAGGTGCATGAATTTAATAGTTAATGAGCTGCAAGTGTTTCAGAATGTATAGTACGGTAAATGTACATACACCTACACGTTTCTCTCTCAGGTGGCAGTTCGGATTGCAAGGTGCTTCAGATTAGTGGGTCTCTACAGCAATGCTAATACCCGGAAGTTAATGGATGAAATATCGTACAAGCTAATTTAAAGATATATGGTAATATATTTTCAAAGTTGGATTCCATTTGTTGAATGTGGTGGTGGGAGACCTTAAGGAAACATGGCTAAGGCAATATAATATTCCAACTGAATAGTAGCAAATTATTTGAGGATGTCCAGAAACACGTTTGTGTGACCTATCATGGGATATACACCAGTTTTACATCCTATTTTATTAAAGGAAGAAATATGACGCTCTTTTTCGAGACCATTTTACAATTTAAAAAAAAGAATCAACGTTAACCTAGACTTATGTTTAAATATATATTCATGGCCAAATAATAGCTCCACTAAAATGTCTGATAATGGATATCTTTATAATGTGTGTATTGTGTAAAATATTGATTTTTTAACCTAACATTACATACATGTTAAACATCATCACATTTAATGTACAATTCAACTTTTAGAGGCAATCTTTTTCCACCTCCCATCACAACAAACATCTGACTTTCTCCTAAATGTATAGGTTGATAAATAAGCGTTACAATTCGAACATTTCATCCTGTTCCCGCTGAAGCCTTTGCAGGGAAGTCTGTACTTTCTTTCCTTGAGTCATAGATGCAGGCTGAATGGCCACTTGAGGATCCACTTGCTGCTGGACCAGCGACTGCTTCATTCGTGCTTGATAAGACCGCCTTCTCGGACTGTACATGTTGTCATCAGAATAATATCTTTGAGGGAGTTGGAAAGAGGAAAAAAAGGTGAAACAAAGTTTGATTGTCTTTTAATTGCATTTATTCATTGAGAAAACATCTTAGCAGTACAAAATAAGTAGAAATCGAGGTTTAAAATTGTCAAAATATCTTTTAAGTAGAGATAGGTAAACTAAGAGTAGATATTACCTAGTCATGTTTGGATACCTACTCATGCTTTTTCTCTCGCTTTTCAACTTGTGTCCTCGTTTGTGCTATGGAGCTGTCTATCCGAATCAGAATGTCCGCGATAGATTGATCGGATTTGTCACGTTCACTTTCGCTGCCTAGTGATTTCGTTATTGCCGATTCGATTGTGGCACCATTTTCATTTAGGGTTACATCACCGATAGATGGACTGTTCATTTTGGTAGAATTGGATGAGTTTTCACTATGAGAGGGAGATTCTTTAACACTTCTAGTATTATTGTCCCAACACAGTTCGTCTAAAGAGTTCCTCGGTATAGGAATGTCTAAGGTTTTCCGTAGAAATAAGCTGTCATTTGTCCATATCTTATTTGTCCTTTTGATCTGCTCCATCTGAATTAAAAATAATTTTTTTTAAGCTTCGTGAGACAAGCGACTATATAGTATCACAAAACCATTGCACAATCTATCTATTTGGCAAGGATAGTAACAGCATGCCAATTAAAGCTGTAATTAATGTTCATTATAATTTTAATAGCTTCAGCTTCATAAAAACGGGCCTTACGAGTCTTGATGTCAAAACATTTCAATTAAGTACTTATGTCAAATAGCTGCCAAGTTATGAAATCCATTGCTTAGAGCAGACCTGAATGTCTTTCATGGGAATTTTATAGTAATTGTAAGACATGTTTATGGCAATTTTTTCCCTGTCAAATTCATTTGTTATGTTTATATACTTCCCACAATGTTTTCTATTTATTGGCACAAAGTCAGAAATACAAATGAAACCAGTAATCAATATAATTATATACTACTTTAAATTTAAAGTGTATTTAAATACACATAAAGGATTACAAGCAAGTCAACTTTCATGCATATTGTCTACCTTAAGAAAATACCATTTGGCAAGGTCATTAGGGATAACCAATGTCATAGAAGATCAAAGTACAAGGTTAATTTTGGATCCCCTCAATTTTCATCACATGTGATGAAATTTTTAAAGGGGAGGGTAGCTGTAATCTGTCTGCATTCGTCTGCTATATTCCCAAGTGAAAATGTTTAGCTCTTAAACAAGTAAATTATAATGCATTGGAATTACTCTTTCGTGAGATTCTAGGGCCTAGATTACGTTCAGCTACCTAATAAATTTGTAAAATTTTTGAACTGATACTTTCATAGCTGGGGAAACCTGTTAGAAGGCAGATCGAGTATTGCAGCAAAGACTGTCAGGTGCTCAAACTTTGCTTGAAGATACTTACAGTAACGCCATATCTAAGGGCTATTCCTTGCAGAGTCTCTCCAGGACTCACAATATGTTTAATTACTACTTCGTTTCGCTTCATGTGATTTGACGTACTGCCGTATTTCCTATGAGATTTGGCAATAACACTGAAGGAGGCTCGTTCTTCCCCACCACCCTCGGCCATGTTGATTGCCAAACTCTCAACCCAGTAAACTCAAACTTGCGTTTTTAGCGTTTGAAATGTTTAGACGATAAACTATTTCATTTTTAAATAGAAACTTTAATATATAAATATAATTTACTACGGGCAAGCTTAACTATCTCCAACCATTGATAACATTTCAAATTAAATTTAAATATTGATATTATAAATGTGGGAAAGCTACAGCGCCGTCTATAATTAATTGCTTCCGGTATGGCTGATGGTTCGGTTCGTTTTTGAAAATTTCGTTTTAAAAATTATTTATTTTATATTTTAAATAATGAGTTATCAGTTGTATAGAAATACTACTTTAGGGCATACGTTGCAAGAAAGTCTCGACGAATTGTTGCAGGTGATTTTTAATAAAGACATTAGTTAGAGTTAACTATTGTGGTCTCGAACATATCCATTCCACCTGTAATACCGAACTGTAAATAAATTTAAAATTCCCTTTGTTTTTGTTATTTTCTTCTACTATAGCAAGGTCAAATTACTCCACAACTTGCGTTAAAGGTATTACTTCAGTTTGATAAGGCTATTAACACCGCTTTGGCAACAAGAACAAAGCAAAGGCTGAGTTTTAAAGTGAGTATATACTCTGGTATGGATTTTCAATGGTGCAGGTGATGTGGTATCTTGTTCCAAGGATCAGCTGTGCCAGGCCATGGCCAGGCATCATAATTATTAGTTTGCCTCTAACCCTCGTCTAATGGTTCTGTAACAAACAATCATGTCCAGAAAAAGGACCTACAAAATGGTGGGCTTGAGTTGTTCTCCATTAATTCGCCATTTATAATTGTGACTAATTTTCTGCATCAATTAGCTGGCCTTATGTTTCTTTGCATTGAAGCTCTTGGTAGACAGTTCCCTGCCTATTAACTGTAATTAGTTAATTAGCTGCAGTGATGGTATTGGTAACCATGGACAGGTAGTCCTTATAAATCTGCTTATCTGATACAGGAAACAGTAGGATAAAGATTCACCCAAATTCCTGATGCAAACTTTTTACAAAAAAATAACTAACGTGAATAACCCAATTGTTTCTGTTTTAATAGTTACCTAAGGTTAACTAAAATTCACACAAGAATCACCCCCCTTATTTTTGAGAAAGAGAAAGTGGCGGGAATCGAACCGTAGACCAGTCCCATTGCTCATTCCCCATTCTGGTCTTCGGATGCTGGATTACAAAGTCAAGCCACCTGGAAAAGACCTAACGAGCACTGCTCTAAAATCAAGGGCGGGAACAGGAATTATCTAATTAATAAATCGTCAAACTTTCATTCCTCTTGTTGTAAAGCATGTGTTTTATTGGATAAGTAAGAAAATTCTTATTCAATAAACAATCGAACTTTCGATTCTAGTAAGCATGTGATGGAACCAATTTTTCAGGTATCTTTTTTGGACTTGGCTTGACCAGGGCTTAGGATGTTTCTGAGAAAACCTGGTGGCGGTTATAAAACTCAAATACAGTAAAATATTTAAATTAAAATAGTTAGGTCATAAAATTTGTATTAGACTTATTTGTAGTTTTGAAGGATGCAAAACGACGATGTTATTTGTTCACTTGTATGCTCATTTGTATATTGTATGCTGAACTGGACAATTGCATATTATTTGTAACTTTCTAAAAAGTGGATATTTTACTTGGGATGTTATGCAAAAGTAAACACTTGAAGAGAAAACAATCACTTTTGCATAAAAAATAACATTTCCAATTTTATTGATAAATTACACTATCATGATTCATGGTGTATAAATTTATTTTGTTGTTTCCAACTCTTGTGACTACTTTTTTTTAGTTTTAACTAACCATTATTATTTCATTTGTCTCATACTGTCCATTGATTTCTTTTTGCTAGGCAAGCCATTTAAACACATACAGGTTCTGTGATAATGTCTGGACGTTTGTCTTGAATGGAGTTGAGTTTAAAGACCAACAAGATATCAACAAAGTAGACAAAGTGAAAATAGTTGCTTGCGATGGAAAAGGTAATTTCAGTGTTACAATTTATAAGGTGGGAGTACATTATTCCCATCCATAATTACTCAATTTCATATTGTAGGCCTACCCACCTAACTACCATTTGCCCAATGCCAAAAGAAAAAAAAATAGAAATTGTGTTTTTAATCGGCTCAATTTTTAAATTGGCTCCATCCTTTACGAGATTATTTTTCTAATCAAATTAGTAGTATCAACAGAAGACCTAAAATCGCATTAAATTGCTTTGTCTAAATTCCTGATGACTTCTCGCACATTAAGACTACAGCAATGAGTACGTATGTGCGTGTGTGTTGAGTGGTAGAATGGATTTAAGCCCAAACTCCACCTGATCCATCAACATAAAATTTGTTTTCATCCAGTTTTCACTTTCATTTGCAGGAACTGTGAATAAAGGTATTGATGAAAAGGATTGATCTCAGTAAACTGCATTGTACAGTTGGTTCATCATAGGAATGTGAATGCTTTATTTTGTATCTAGAGCATTTATACAATGTCTGAACAGGTTCCATTTGTGGCCATTTCACGTATTGGCCTGACAACATGCGTTATCTCAAATGTTTCTGCCAGAATATTGGCTCGTATGAATTTCAGTTCCTTCAATTCATTCTCGTGTATTCAAAACATTTACTATCAACTGAAGAATGCTGATTAATAACTAATAAACCTATTTTATTGACAACAATTTCAACCAATATTTTCAATTATTGAAACCTTTTAAGATATTTGAAATCCTAATAATGAATTTTTACCAGGCGATATGTCATATAAATAGATTTCCAGTAGCCTGATTAGTTAGCTACAAAAATCAATGAAATTTGTATGGTGCACCCAGTAATATAAAATTTCCTACGTTGGATAATGACGTCATGAGTGGAATTACTTGATCATTCTAATCTAGGAGTTAACTTCGAGCCATTGACTTGCACATCAATGAATTTCAAACGAAATTTTATCATTTGAAAAGGGGACGTTTATGGATTACTTTGACATTTTCGAAATGATTTTCAACTGCTTACAATACTTTAATAAAAGGAATTGATGATGCATTTCGTCAATAAGTAATAATGAAATCTGTCCACAGCTGCTTACTTTTGGATTGTAAATTTTCAATATTAATTTTGAAGTCTAGGTTTTAGTAGAAAGTCAATAGTGAGTATTCTTAGTAATAGCTCCAGAGACAGCTTAACTTCGAACCCGAGCAACCGGTTTGGGTTTGAAGTTGAGCTGTCCCCGACTATTGGTATATCAAAGAAGTGGTATTACCGCCGTAATCATATGAGGGAAAACAAATTGTTCTTGATCATGTGGGATGAAACTCTCCCTTTGTCGTCAAACAAGTAAAATGCATGTCACTTACGTTTTTCAATAATCTTTTGGTTTTAGTTAAATATAATTATTTTTAAATGGTTAGTGATACAAATATGGTACATTTTAAAATGTATACTATACTTTTCCATAAAAAAATGTAATCAGCATTCATTCCACTTTCAGACTTATGTACCGGTATCAGCTATTTCTATGCTGCCTTTATAATAGGCGTGTTTTAGCGCTATTACCCTGTCATACGTGGAGTCATCCAGTTTACAAGTAGTTCTTGACTCTTATCATAGGATACAAGCAAAATGCTAAAACGCAAAGTTCTTCATTCGATGATTTTCCTATACGAAGCATCCATAATTTCTGTTACCTCATTTGGTACACCA
>JAQIXP010000229.1:0-30983 GCA_034700285.1 Proteroiulus fuscus | reverse complement strand
AACGAATTATTGCCAAGGTTGCCCATTAGTTAAGGCTATTGAAGCAAATAATTCAATTTTTTGAGCTATTGATTCAATACCTTGTGGGGGAATATTATACAGTGTGTTGCAAATGTCTAGGCTCCCAAGTAAGTTCCAAAATGCAAAGTATATATTCAAGATTATGTTTTAATGAAATGTGTGGTTTATGCTAAATCAAACCGTCAGGTCACCCATGCAACTAGATTTCGAGAGTGAGTTTTGGTTCTAAGGATAAATTTAGAAAATTACACTGAAAATATTCTGATATTCTGCAGAATTATTTCTGATAAGTAAATGCAGATTTTTGCCAAAATCATAGCGGAATAATTTATGCAGAAAGTTTTCCAGCTAATTATTTCTTTGTGAATTATTCTGTAGAAAACGGCAGAGAAATGTCAAAATATTCTATTGTTTGCTAAAACTGTAAGAATTCCTGCAGAAATTATTTAACAGAATTTCTATAGAAATGGTCTCTTACTCTATTTATGTGCACCATAATTTTCAAAAACGATTCTCAGAAAATATACCCCATAATTTGTTGAAAATGTTAATAAATAAGAAACGTGCAAAATGCAGAAGCTACCATAATTTATTTAAAAATGCATTTTATATGAAACAATTATTAACTTACCAATACTACGGCAAGTTATCATATGACACCATATAAATATCATTGGAAGGAATAAGCCCATGATTGTTCATCCAATTACATCAATTGTTAAACTTTTCTATGTGAAAGCTGTGTATAGGATCATGTCCTTCTTTTCAAGATTCTCTTTCATAAAATATTACCGATTCTGATATCAATAGAGATAATGTTAGGTTTTTCATTGGCCATTTCCAGTCTGTTTTGAACTGTTTTGTCAGGTCTCCAATTTGATACACTTGTTCACTTTTGAATATCGGTTATAACTGTATAGAGAAAAACGATCCATACATTTTATGGTCAAGTAACAATTCAGTTTTTGAATTAGTTTTGTTACATTTATTTGCTTCCTTATGATAACCAGTATTATAGGCCTACAGATATTATAAAATGGTCTAAGAATTCTGAAGTTAAAATTTAAAATATGTATTTTGTGAAAGATAATTGCCAATTTGTTATTTGGCTAGATGCATATTTAGTTCAAATATTATGATTTGAAAATTCTATCTATTGAGAATATGATATTATATATTTTTCTGCTTGAACTAATCTTAATATATCCAGCGATATCCAAGCCTATAGTTTGCCAAGCTTTTGAAAGGTAATACTAAAGGTTGTATCTTGTATAAATAGCATTTTTCTATTCAAAATGTAAATATATTTAAAATCTCAAGCAGTGATCCGAAATATTGCAGGAGATTTGTATATATATTTAAATCTTTGTACATGAATACATATATTGGTGGTGGTATAAACGTCCAAAATTGCATTATAAATACAATTCTGCTTCCTTAGTGTATTATTAGGCTGGATTGAATTTAAATTAATCATGGTAATTGAATTTATGTGTATACACATATATATATTTTAATGCTAGTAGAACCTGAATCAAGAATCTCATAAACTTTTAGCGCCAGATCTGTTTGTAATGGTATAGAATGGTTTCTATTCTTTCATTCAAAAATTACTTGTCAGGAAACCTAACGTCCCTTTTAGGGTATAGGAAACTCAGTATCGTGTTAGCAGAGTCTATACTGACACTATGTTATATGTACCGTGATGTACATACCAGTATGTTGCTAGTTCCAGCAAATTTCCGGTATGTTGGATTCTACAAAGAACAAACAGTTAAAAATACATATATACTAAAAATAGCTAAAAATTAAAAAAAAATTATATATGCTAGGTATTCATTATTTAGAAAATGAGAATAATTTTTTATTTTATTTTGAGAAAAGTTAAAATTAAACCATCATAAGCCTGTATCCATGTGTAGGATTTGTTATTTTCCACAGGAACAAACATTTGTTGATTGCATCATCACTTTTCAGCTTGTTGGAACTAGAGGGATCAGCCACAAATAATCCTTGGCACATAGTTACCTAATCAACTGTGGATTCTATATAGTAGCATGATCCAATCATGTCCTATTGAAAAGTTCTGATTTAAATTTTCTAAAAATTCGATGTCAATGATTTTTTATTGGTTGTTTTTTTTTCTTTCTTCTTCTTTCTAAATAGTCATGATTTTTAAGCCACTCTGCGAGAATATTACAAGATTATTCAATTTTATTTCAATTAATTTTGAAGATAATATTAAAAAATATGTATGAGTAGTTAGTTTACAATGATATTTGCAAAACGATATTTTTTCAACGGCCTTTTTCATCTTGAAGCAAATATACTTTTAAACGAAAGATACAAATTTCCAAACAAAGTGACATTTGTGCAAAAATAATTCCCAGGGTCAAACATACAAAAATACCAACTGTCTCTTCCAAACCCACTGCTTCAAATGAACTTGTAACTTTGCATGATTCTGGCTGTATTTTTGGGATCCATAACGATGTTATGCGAGCCATTAACCCAGTCGTGATAAGTAATCTTATACTATATAGAGAGGAAAAGATTTATGAGAAAATAATATTTACAGAATTATAATTGCATTTACTTACTATTTGGAGAAAAGGACTGTATCTGGCGAAGATTTTGGTAATACAAAGTAAACCTCATCACTGAATAAATGCTCATTAAGTACTTTATATTCACATTGTCCTTGTAAAAACCATTTTGCACTATTGAATTCCTCAAGAAGTGCAAATTTTTCATTGTAAGCTCGAAGTATTCCATCTTCTGTGGTTTTCACAAAAGGCTCTTTAGCTTTTTGAATTCTTGACCAGGCTTCCTTGTAAGCTGGTACTTTGCTTGACTAAAATAATACTTTTAATTGTTAAACAGGGTGTGATAGATGTGAAAATATTGTGAAATATGTGATTATTCAAAAATGTGCTTTGAAAAATGTGGAAAAACAGGCAGACTGTTTGAAAAATGTGAAAATATCTAGCATCTAGTATCTAGCAAAATTCTTTGAAATAGGGGCAACTATGATGCAAAATAAATATATCACATATCGATCACTTAGACTTAGAGCAAGAGCGAATATCCAATGGGATAACATGGCTCATTCGCTACTTGTGCTCTTAAGCCTTCGAAACAGCTGTATGAAAAATAAATGAAATAGTTCCTATATATTTCAGCAGAAAATATGCAAATTTATGTTCTGATTAAGTTTAAGCTGCTTCAAATTTTCTGTCGAGACATGATTTGCATCTACAGAAATCGTGATGAAGCTGAGTTTTCTGCAGAACCTTAAAGGGAAAGTCCCACCTTGTAGCATGTATTATTGAAATTATTCACACTTACTAAATATGAATGGCTGTGACAATAATAATTGCAGCAAAGTTTCCATAATGGTTTCTATATTTCAGCAGACACTGGAAGTTGGTAGCGCCCTCTAGGACATGCATGTCTACGTGAGCCATGAGAGCTGATGCCTTTTATCCAGTAGAGGGCGCTACATACTGTCAGTAGAATGGCGCCTATTTAGCGGTTGCATTTTCAAACAAATCTATGTATTCAGGACATTTTATTTATTGATTGGTGGGCTCAAATAAAATTCTTAAAAGAATTTCTGCAGAAACTGTTTTCTATATTAGATTTAGCTCCACTTTAAATCCATATTAAGCCGTGGTGCACTGTTGGTCATTTTATTCGGGACAAATCAGGTTGTTGCATTGTACATTTCATAGATGGCAGCAACAAGCCAAAAAATAACAAGGGCAGCCATTTCATCTGGGAAATTAACTGTCAGTTGAAATAGCTGACAGCATAGCTTATGGTCAGGATGTGAAATAAAGAGGAAGTTGTGATGTGAAAACAAGTGACAAACAGTGACAAAAGTATAGGTATTCCTGTCACATCTCTGTTCTTATCACGTATAAAATGCTATGGCTTTCTTGTTATAGATTTCTTACCACAAGTACGTCTGTATATGATCCCTCTACAAAGCCAACTTCGTAGGATTTGTCTCGTAAAAGGTCTCCAAGTGAGTTAATTGGATTGGATATCTTAGTTACTGTTGTGAAAGAGACCAACACTGATGTGTAAAAACTGTAACAGCTGAAGGCAGTAAGGCATACTGTGAAAAAGATTATCCTTCCAGATTGCCTCTGGGGCTTTAATGCACAACCTAGATGTAAACGTAATTAGTTTAGGCATTAAGTGTGCTTCATGGAATGTCATCTTAAAGAATTGTTCCAAAGAGATTATTGATCTTTCCTTAAAGTGTCTTAGCGGCCTTTAAATTGATAATAGTACAAATCAGCCATAGGCCATTGACCATCAGTTCATTATCCTGATTGTAAATCTTTCAAAGGTGTGCCCAGTGTTTATATTTCATGAGCTACTTTTTGCCCTAATATTATGTGTCTAAGCTGAAATAGTCTATAGAACTAATTGAACTTGACAGCGTCAGTAAGATTTCCCAAATGTCGTCCAGTGTAATTCAATGGCTTAAATTTTTCTAAAATTTAGATGCTTGTATGGTGGCTCATATGGTTGAAACTTGTGTGCCATGACAATTTTAGGAAATATCTATAACCCAACTTGCCTTTCTGACAGAAAAGACCCATGAAGTGAAACATGGTAGACCACCAAGTGACTTTGCATTGGAATTTGTTTTCTTGCACTGGTTTACCATCAGTAGTTTTTCTTCTTTCAATTAAGTAGAAGGTAATGGATGCTAGTAGCCAGTAAATGAGCATTACTAGCCAAATAGACCAATGAAATGGGTGTATATAGGTTCGGAGTCGATCTAGAATGGTAGGGTTATCGGTCGGTTTTCGAATGAGAACCCCCACGGAGGATTTCAAGTAGGGAATGGTGTAGTCCACCACTCTGGCTCTGGCTGGAGTCTTGGACAAGTCTGCACATACTATATCCACTTCCTAAGGAATTCAAAAGGCACAAATTTGAAATTGTTATAGAAATATTAACAATTTGGAACTTAAAGGAAATACATAAAACACTCAGTAGCAAGCTATGAGGTAATTTAGTTATTTTTGATTAGTTTGATAGCTGAGGGTTTGTTAAAGGGAAAGTCCCACTTTGTGACAAGTGATATTTAAGTTGTTCACACTTACTAGGTGTAAATGGCTATGACAATAATAATTGCAGCAGAGTTTCCATATTGAAAACATCACGACATTTTGCCAAATCCAGTAGAGGGCGCTACACAGTCAGTAAAATGGTGATTTTGGGGCTTTCTGTTTTCATCCAAATCCACGTATTCAGGACATTGTATTTATTGATAGATGGGCTTAAATCAAATTGCAATTTCCATGCCTATCCTAATTTTTTTTTTGCTCGTCCTCCTACAACCAACTTTTTTCAAAGTGGGACTTTCCCTTTAAAATTTTAGAAAGCATTTTTTTCTCAATAGATAATATGACAAATTTAGCATTAAAATTATTTCGTTTTTGAAAATTCGTTTGATCTATGTCGTACAGACAGTTTGTTTAATGCCGTGACGAAATATCATTAAATAGCATACTGGCTAGTTTATTGGATAAAAAATTGAATTTTTTCCTTTCGTTTTTTCCACGATTACATAATGCTCTTGTGCAACCCATTCAATGAAATGTTAATTTCGTGTTTGTCAATTTTGCATTTTCGTAGGTAATTTGGATTATTTTGATAATTAATAAAATTTTGTAAATATTCTGGATTGATACTTAAGTTGCCTTTACAAGTACTTGATATCCTATATACTTCAGTTAATTTAAAAACGATTATCTCTAAAGTTTGTTGAGATGTACACTCTTACGTCTCGGATGATGGATCCAATGGCTCCAATCCATGTCCCATTTTGTAGAAGAGTTCCAAATGCTGTTAATGGAACCAGTCTATAACTTGATAATCTAAATGTTAGTTTACTGGCAAATTTGTAAATAAAATGCAATTTCTGAATGCCTAAGACATTAACATACTCACGTAAAATTTAGTTTTGATTGCAAAATATTGAGGATGTCTATTATGATTCCTTTACAAGTTATCCAGTTTTTATTTTCATCAGATTTGCACATCATATAGGGTGGCGACTAAAACAACACAACAGATTTTGTATATGAGATATCAGTGGTATAGATTTTGTTTTCAAAAATGAATGAACCAAAAAAAGTAGTTCAAACCTGGATTGCTCCAATTCTGTAGAAATGTTTACTTAATACGTTGCTAGTGCAAGAATGATTCTTAACAGATGTCATTTCCGGGACATATTTGTATATTTCTAAATAAATCGTAAATCAGACTGTTTTTAATTAACCCACTGTATATATTTCCTATTTATGGTGCTTTATTTGCAATTCTTCAGGCGAGGAAGAAATTGTTTGAATTTTTTATGGGAATTGTCACCTGTTTCAAGTTTTTATTTCTATTTTCTGCAATGGTAATTAAGCGTGCTATATTTACTGTACGATATACACAAATTTTCCCTTGCTGTTCTGCAAGTTAAAAACGATTCACAAAATTTTGCATGGAAACATGTAATTATTTTTGAAAATATATTTTTCTATTTTGACCAAAAATCATGAAAATGCTGGCTTTGGGAATGGCGACTGTCTAGCCGATAAACATGAATTGACAAACTCACTTGTAAACAGTATTAATTATGCATTTGACAGGTGGTCCAATTCTCATCAAGTTTATTACACTATAAAGTGTTTTGTAGGCTAGTCATTGGTGTGAACTTCAATTGCTGCTAATGTACACCCTTTTTGATTAAAAAGGCGATAAATATATAATTCTCATGACAAAAATCAATATTATGTGAACAAATATAATTACTCAGAAGTATACTCTCAATGGTGGGCTTACGTATAGGCCTATAATCAAATACTAGTATGAGGATTTCATTTAATTTTGGCATTTGCGCAATCTATGTTTTTGGCTTTTTTTTACATGCAGAGTCTTTTTAGCAGATGTTTTCAAACAAATATGCCCTACTAAATGGTAATTTTTTGGTCCTTCAATATAGTGACACCTTGTGATTATTCTGAAAGTACACTGGCATTGCTGAGGTGCATTAAATGGCCGTTAAATCTATATATTAAACACTGCTCCCTGGAGACAAATGTCTATAAAAATAGCGCCATTTTGTCAGGACCATCATTTCAGCATTTCGCAAGGGCAATGCGAAATCTGGGCAAGGAAAAAATCTCCCAACTGAAAAGGAAATTTTTCAAAAATAACTGAATGTGTACACAGTTTTGATAGGGGCGGGGGGGGGGGTCAGCGATCGCCCCTCCCTGCCGCCGCCCCCCTCCCCTTTCCCGAAATGACAGGCCTGCATTTTGTAGGGTGTTTTCTGAATTGCTTGATTTTTTATTGGAACACCGTCGAAATTAAACATGGAAATTGTACATGAGTAAATTGTGACAATGGTCTCTGAACTAGAAACTATATTTCTCCTACTGCAAAAACTGGATACCTAGCACAACAAAACTGATTTATAAAATTTACATTTGATTTACAAGAAATTTTAAATCAACATAAGCCTAAAAAATTGCAATTTAATTAGGTCTACAATTAAACTAAGTGCATGTTTTAATTTCAGCCAAGTTATTGGTTAGGATAGGATAGGGAATGTTAAGCTGCATGCAACTGTCCAAAATAGTGGGGGCATCCAGAACCAGATCCGTGCTGTCAAGTTGTGCAGATAAACAATTACAAAAAGAAATCTGATATTTTGCAATTATTATGGAGTATTTTTTTCACATAATACTTTTTTTATTTAAGAATATTTCACAAATATTTACTGTAAAAATGCATAATACATTACCATTTGAGTAGATCTAACTTTAATATGCATTTCTATTGACATTTTTGCTATTTTAACGAATCTATCATTTTGGTATTGTCAATTAAGTTAATCCATATGGATTTGAATAAAAGCAAAGCCATGTTGCTTTGAGAGTCAAAGTTATAAAGCATTTTCTGCATTTGAGGAATAATTCGAAGTCTGCTGCAATGTGGGATATCCAGTTTTTGCATTTGGGTATTCTGCCGTCAGGGATAAAACCACTGTGATATTAAGCCCTTTACTTCTCCTCATGGTTTCCACATGTGACAGTCCATGTTCTCCTCATGTTTGAGGTTTTTGGTCTCCTCCTGCACTTGTAACCGTGCATGCATGCTAAGTTTTATATCATGAAAAATCATAGAATGCATGTGCAATCCATAAATTCCTGCACACTGACATTAGATCTTTCACTTTTAGTAACCGCCATTGGCATTACCCACAATGCATCAGTCAATCATGATGAAACGTATTAAATAGCTTTGTAAAACTTGTGCAAATCAACTCGTAATGTTTTATGTTATTAGGATTCAAAGCTCCAAATCTTGATCTAAATGTCCATGTGAATGGAATATTAGCGAGTGATGCTTAAATAGTGTAGTTATTTTTAATAGTTTGTGCAGATGGAAAAAATAGACAAAAGTATAATTATTTTAAGGTATTTACGTACCAGTAATGCTGCTAAAATTGGAAGGAACTTGAAGTAACATGATAGATAAAATCCACTTTAATATACATTGTTTCATGGCATTAAACTTTATTGGAATTAAGATATAGAAATTATACTAAAGAAATTTGTTTTATTAATGTACACACTTCTTCTATTTCATATATTTAATTATGTTTAGCCAACAGTATTCATTATCTTTTTGTACTTTTCACACTGCATGTTTTATTAATCATACACACATGTCATTAACAAGTATGGCGTGCTCTCATTGGTCGCCTATTTAATGGATACTTGCCACGGAATTTTGTACTTGTAACAATATGTTAAGGTTGTCAAGACACATGTCAATAACATATCAAAGTATCATGGGCGCTGTATAGTTAGATTGTATCACTTAAAATTGTTACAGGAATATTATATATACCGATTTAGAATGTTTATATAAGATGAATTATCACGTGAAAGCTTATAGTTTTTTGGGTGGGGGGCAGAAAAGGGCGAATCCAGCCGAGGGGGGTGGGGGCAAGGGGGTCATGTTTCCCCCTCCAAATTGATGAGCTTTGAACTTTGTAGGTGATACCGCTGTACCATCCAATAGCTGTGGACTTAATTGTTTTGCCAGCCCACAAACGCCCCCTCATCCCCCCAAATCGGTCTGTTGGATCCACCCTTGATCATGCGTAATTGTTGTAGCACAGGGGGGTACTAATTTGCAGGACATTTTTGCTGGCATGGCAACGTTAAAAACTAGTTATTGTGACATTTTTTGTTTTGTTCGAGGAGTTTTTTTTCGTTACATTGATTTTTTTTGGTTGATGTTATATAATTATGTCTATATCTGTTTAAAATTGTGTAGGCTTGAAGTTTTACATAATTTATTGTAGAAATATGATTAAATTCATGCGCAACAGAAAACTAATAGTAGAAATGTCAACAATAGTGTTGGTGAATGAAACATCATAGTTGATTCATATAGTTGTTTCACTGCACTGTGGCGACGCCATAAATTTAGAACATCTTTATTTACGGTAATACAATTTGTATATAAATTGAAGTACACTGCGAAAGTGCATTTGTCAACGGTCGAAAGGGGTAGACCATAAATAACCTAAGTATACATATAGGGATACCTACTTTTGTTACTATGTTTTACAAATGGGTGATGGTTCTCAAAAACTACTTATTTTTCGAGAGTTTGCAAAAATGTACATTTTCTGGGATTCAGGAATAGGCCCTATAGTATGGGGCGCAGCGAGAGGGGGGGGGGAATTAGAGTTAATCCCCCCCCCCCTTCCATGACTAACATTTTGTCTATGATAGCAAATCGCCCAGTTTGCTGGGGGGGGGGCTTCTGCCTCTAATCCCCACTTCCCATTTGCAAATACTCCCTTTACTTATTTTTACTATAGTTACTGTTATTGTTCTAAACAAATTCTGTAATTCGTGTGAATTCTGGAAGACTTTTAAATTTAAAGAACTAAATAGGGGGTCAAAAGTTTATGGTAAATTTGAATAAATTTAATCTTGTTTCACTCAAATACTAAATGCGATTACAATGATGTTTGCTAATTTGAATGAGGATCAAGTTTCTTACAGTGGAGAGATCCAGGAGGGTTTAAATTTATACCTTGGTTTAAGTTGAGAATTAGTCAAAAACCAAGAAATCCACCATGGAATAAGATGAGATTTATTAACACTTTTTTAGTCCTTTTTTTCAGATTTAGTCTGGAGTTTCAGACTAATTAAGCATAGGTTTAAAATAATACCAGGCTACTTTAGACCTTATCTGGATCTCTCCACTGTTCAAGTTTTGAGTTTTCCTTCTTCTGTTAAGCATTATTTCTAAACATAGTGTCATGACTGCAATTACAGTACCAAGATTTAAAGTTAAAAACAGTACAAATGTCGATTCCACTCCTACAGCATCATAAGTTTTGGGAACTTTGCAGAATTCTGAAGATAATTTAGGCATCCAAATTGACCGCAAGCGAGCCATAACACCGCTTGTCTTAAGTAGAATTAGGCTAAAGAAAAAGTTGCAAATTAGATTTTGAAAAATCGAAATGGTGATCCGATTCACTTACTATTTTGTGAAAATGTTTGTATCTGAAGAATGTAGTGGCAGGGCGAAATGTAAACCTTCATCCATGAAAATGTCTTGAAGAAATTTGAAACTGCAATTTCTGAAGGTTATCCATCTGACAGCATCCATGTCAGCAATAAGGGCAAATTTTTCATTGTAGGCCCTAAATATCCCTTCTGTATTAGTCTTCACATATGGCTTCTCTGATCTTTGCACCCTTCTCCAAGCTTCTTGGAAGGCTGGCACTGTTGTTGTCTTGAAAACAAAATTATAATTTAGCAAATATTATTTATTGCAACACAAAAGTTGTGTTTGGAACCTAACAGTATTTCTGTTTTATCAAATGGTAAAACTACCAAACAGTGGCATCATCAGGTGCGGGGTTGTTCAATTCAATTCAACCTAGTACCTTAAGATTAGCATATTATGATGGCATTTGGTAAGGGGTTTATCCCACTATCTGGAGTAGACTCCCACATTAGTAGATAGTTAAGGGGAAAGCATGGAAATTGCAATTGGATTTGTGCCCCCAAATCAATAAATAAAATGTTACGAATACATGGATTTGAATGAAAATAGAAAGCCCAAATAGGTGCCATTTTCACTGACTGAGTGTAGCGCCCTCTACTAGACATCTACTGGACACTTAGATATGCAATTCCTAGAGGGCGTTACCAACTTTCAATGTCTAGTGAAATCTATGGAAAAATGGCGCCTAACATGTGTTTGGCAAATGTCGTACTTTCTTTAATATAAAAACTTTGTTGTACTCAATTTTGTCACCGTCATTCATATCTAGTAAACTTTGTGTAAAAAACTTAAATATAACTTGTTACAAAGTGGGACTTTCCCTTTAAACATCATTGTTAAATGAATTCCTCACCATTTTGGGCTATTTTTAGGTTGATTTTTCCATTGTCTTATCGAACTAAGAAAAAATACCAATAGATAACTGATAGCATCAGTTTTAGCACGAATTTCTTGAGACTAATAAAACTTAATTGTCCCATAAAGCCTTAAAATTTATATTAAACAAAATATTGGGAAAATCTTTTTCAACAAGAAAATCTTATATGAATAGAGTACTTTCAGTTTGGTAAGGTCATAGACCTTAAATGTAGTTATTGCATTTTTCTCAACATTTTTCTGTATGTAGGATTCGTTTTAGGACGACTAGTAAAGGATAAGGAGGATTTACATACGAGATTTATTATTCCTACATTAATCTATACCTATAAAAATATTACCAGCATGAGGTCCTTATAAGAACTATCTAGAAATCCAACTTGAAAAGTCTTGTCTTCTAAGGCATCTTCCAGCATATTGATTGGACGTGATATTTTAGTTGTCAGTGCAAATGATATGAGTACTGAAGTATAAAAGCTGTAGCAACCGAAAGCTGTGAAGCATACTGTTAAAAGTATTACTCTGCCAGAAAACCTGTTTGGCAATATCTCACAACCTATAAAAAAGTAATGGCTGCATTTAAATCATACGTGAAAATAATCCTAAAGTCGTGCTAGAGAGTTGGTGAAAGGTATTATACTTTGTTGACAAAAGATTCCAAGAATATTAAACATGGCATTGGACCACACTCTGTTATCCTGCTTCTGTTTTCGACTTTCTGTTTTTGAGATTGCAGTGGCACTGGTTTGGCAACTTTCCATTTTGATTAAAATAAATGTAGCAAGGATCCAAAATGCTAGGAGCAAAAACCATACTGAGGGCTGAAATGGATTAAAATATGTTGCCAAACGGTTGACGATGGTGGGCTCTTCAACAGGCTTTCGGATGGTGACTCCAACTCTGGATTGTATAAAGGGAAGTGTGAAATCCACTTCCTTTGCCCTGTCTATAGTCTTTGACAAATCTATTGCCACTAAATCTATTTCCTGAAACGAAATTAGGAATATAAAATTCTCTAAATTAATCAAAATAATGTACATGTAGTTTCAGATTGGTGAAAAATTCAGATTCTTAACCCATTTTTAAAGAAAAGGTGTATTAACTGTATGTTTTCAAAAATCAAATGGTTTTAAAAATAATTTTTTATAATATATAAAAGATATTTTTATATAATTTTACGTAGTTTCTTCCTTAATGGATAATATTGGAATATATTTTATCATGTATTTCAAAATATATTATATTAATGGAATGCATTTTAAAATGCAGGTATCACCTCCCCCTTAGGTGTTATGTAATATTTGAACTACCCCTTAATTATTTCCTATATTGACTTACGTTTCTGATTAAAGATCCCACAGATCCTAGCCAGGTGCCATTTGGAAGTAAGGTCCCATATCCAGTTTGAGGTACTAAAGTGTAACTGTTAAGAAGTTTGAATGCAAAGTTACCGCATTTTTAAATCTTTAATCAATAAGCATATTTTGGCGTTGTGATCAGATCATGTGTTTTTGTGATCCAGTCCACAAGTAGTTCTTAACTACATCAAAGGTTGTAACCCAACCTCAAAAACCCCGAACGCACTGCTCTCTGGTTTTTTTTCTGTGATCTCATTTGGTACTTTTCTTATTTGGGTAGATCACAAGTAGGTAGCACATTTTGTTACCTTGCACTGTGACCCTGCGCACCAAAACGACATAAACTACTGCAAAAACGTTTCAACTTCAGACCATGTAACCAAATGGTTACATGATCATAACGCCAAAATACGCCTAATGCTTATAATAAAGTGCTTGTACTTAAATCTTAGTTGGAATGCTAATATGCGAATAATTTCCATGATTATTCCAGTGTAGTGAGTTCCATTCCCCACTTTATCCAAAACTGGCATCATAAATGGTGGCGACTGCAATTTTCTCAACAAAAGAAAACAAGTATGCCAGGAAAGCCCATAAACTGTTGATTTAAGAGAATTAAAGTATGTTTTGGTATCTTACCTCAATGATCCCAATGCGGTAGAACTGTTTACTTAATTGATTGGAATTGTTGAGTGCATCTGCCATGTTTTGGTTTTATCCTTGGTTGCGTTTTCTTTTAAGAGTAGTTAAGTATCTTTAACTTTCCTTGACATTGCTGCTATTTTTAACAAAAATTGGATTTTTTTTTGCTAATTTATTTTCTGATGCTTCAGTGAAACTTAATTGTTTCTGACATGAAGTTCACGGCCTAACTATTTCTGGATAATCCAGTGTTTGTTTGATTGTTATTTCATCGTTGAATTTTACGGAAAAGTAATGGCTTAATCGCAGTTGTGTTCCCACAGTATGGTGTGACTGCCAAAAATGGTGAAAATCAATTTCTTGTATCACATTTGTTTGCATGTCATTTGAAAGTTAGCATAACGCTACTAATAACATAAATATTTATAACTACACCAAAGATACCTCCTGTTTTTGGGCTTAAAAATGCTGTTTATATAGATCGACATTTCTTTTATAAATAATTTCTATCATTGCTTCATTAATCTTCTATATTCACTAACAAACAGGGGCCTAGCTGTTGTCCCTTTTTCAACGAATTGTATGAAAAGTAGAGCAATATGATTGTTGGTTACCTGTACACCTGTATAATATTACTTAAGAATTCTATTCTAACCTTTTAATAAATAGATTCTTTGAACTCAGACAATGGGTATGATCATCTACAATTGCTAATGGCCTCATTGACAAAGTTTAAAGTATAACATGCTTGTGAAATGGGTTTCCATGAATTATTGATTGCGTGCATGCATGCTGTTGTCCATTATTCCAGAAATATATACTTTATTTCGTTTCTTGAACTGCAAATTAGAAATACATCTATTAATTTATGGATTAATGGTCAATGTAGTATTCTGTGGAGCAAAATTTCTGTCAGGATTCCCACAATCTATAGAGAAACCTGAAATATCAGGGAATTTGAATGGCCATGGTGCTTGCTGATGATGCTGGCATCACATTTTCAATCTCATAAGTATCTTACTCTCATTCCAATGACAAATTCCATAGCGTCTGAAGATCATTTATTAAAAATTAATGCAGAAAACCTTTGTGCTTCAGATTTTGCCTTACAGGGAAAGTCCCACTTTGAAAAAATTGGGTTTTAGGAAGAAAAGCATGCAAACTTAGGAAAGGCACGGAAATTGCAATTTGATTTGAGACCACCAATCATTAAATAGAATGCCTGAATACATGGATTTGTTTGAAAATAAAAAGTCCAAGTCAATGTCATTTTACTGACAGTATGTAACGTCCTCTACTGGATAAAAGGCATCAGCTCTCATGGAACAAGTACACATGCATGTCGTAGAGGGCGCCACCTACTTTCAGTGTCTGCTTAAATCTATGGAAAAATCTTGCCTAACATCTATTTGACAAACGTCGTAATTTTTTTCCATATGATCTGCTGCAATTATTTATTATTGTCACAGCTGTTCATATCTATCAAGTGTGTACAACTTAAATATCACTTGCTACTAAGTGGGACTTTCCCTTTAAATCTTTGTGGTTATAACTTTACCCAGTTCCAACTCAACTTAATTATAATCATGGACGTGTGCCCTTTCTCACAAGGATTTCTCATCTCAAAAAACCAACCTAAGCTTTTGGTAAAAATTTTGCAGAATTTTGATGTTTACTTTATTTTTTTGGAATAAATGAAAGAAATTTTATTGTTACCTATCAATTTTGTATCAAATTTGCATACATGAAAATGTTAAACTTTTGACTCAACAGGCATAAGATGTACTTGTAGGGGTTTTTAAGCATTAAAAGTTTATTAAAAATTGTTCAACTAACAGGAAGATAATCTGATTGCATAGCTTAGAAATTGATTTTCTTAAAATAACTTGACATTGACGTCTTGATCAAGAAGTAGGCCTATGCTTGTATTTGCGTAACAGTATACTGATAATTATAGAAAAGCATTTGGTAATTAATTATTGAGGTCTTATCCAAAATAGATTAAATTTCTCAAGAAAACACTATTAGATGCAAGAGTAAAGGAAATGAAGCGTAGTAGCTTTGTACAGCTATATGTCATGTATTATATTTTATGTAGTATTTATGCAAATTGCTTAATTACAGTTGGGAAGGCTTTTTAAACTATGAATTGATGGGGGTAGAAAAAAAGCAAGTCCATGCAATTGCTTATGTAAACAGACTAATGTAATCCTTTTTGAAACCGTTATAAAATTAACTGTTTGCTAATTAGAGCTAAGAAATATTTTTTTTTCTTAAATTTTATAAATAAATATGCAAATATATGTATCAAAAGGCACAGCAATTATTATAGACTGGAAAGAAAACTGTATTGGTGCAATCCAAGTTTGAATGCAAATTTAAATGTATAATATATTTCACATTGTGCTAAAACAATTTCTCTTAGTAATAGGAAAAAACAGGCTATTGTAAACCATATGCTAATGGCCCAAAGCATATAAAATATTTTTTAATATGGGAAAATGCAAAGTCACATTGCAGTGCTTGAAAGTCAGGGAAATCTGTTAGAAAACCTGGAGAAGTTAGGGTAACTAACAGTGTGAATCCCATATTCCTATAATTATGGTGTTTACATGCATCAGATATAAAGAAACTTGCATGCCATTGAATAATTTCACAATATGTAAATCCTTGAAGTTTGCATTAATTTGTTTTCCTTTTTCTGAACTTACAGTTGCTCACTACCCCATGCCATGTGCTGCCATCTCCAAGAGAGCTCTGTTCTTCCTATCTGTCTTCACTGATGAGGCCTCTTCAAACAAGGTAGGAACTGAAACTTTTTTTATTTCTTATAGATTATAATTTATATCTTTACTTAATTTGCAAACTGCATGTATTAGCATCGTGTATATGGTTGGTGGCTTGGTATGATTTAAGTACTGCTGTATCTTACAGCTTGCTGCATTGTGCCATCAGTGTATTGGTTCAATAAGCTCTTTGCATTGCATGGTTCTTGAGTTAATGAATGTATAGTTGCGTGTATAGTTTTGTTTACTAGTGCAGATATATTATTTATAAACCCACTGGTGTAATAGGGTTAATTATTAGTTCATTAATTTGATTAGATTCTTAACTATAACATTTAATTGAGTGGAATATATAGGGCCTATACCAGAATATTCCATTGTAGTTATTAGCTAGTTTATTAATTGGCAGCTGCATTAATACAGTTAATTATATATATATATATACTCGTAAAGTATATTGAATGTGCATGATTTACCTGACTCACTATTGATAGGTTATGCAACACTGAACAATTTCTCTCAGCAATCAATATGCAGCAATTGGCTTAATTTTAATGACCAGTGACATGGCATTTGAATATGCCTATGTAGGAATTTCCTTTCAAAATAACCCTTTGAATATTTTCTGGTTGCCAAATTAACTGCAAATGAGAAAATTGGTCTACAGTGGTCTACATGTAATTATAGGGCCAACATGGTAAATCATATAGACTATCTGTCACAATTAAATTATTTCTACATGTGCAATCATATACAGACTATTTACTACCCTTTTTGTGTATTGACCCAAGTTGGTGGATTTAGTAAAATTCTTAGTGGTATTATAATTATGATTATATATAAAAGGGGTAATTTATTAAACTGGATTTAGTGTAACTAATTTTTAGTAAAGGTGAAGTTCTGCATTATATATAAACCCATTTTTAATAATTGAAAAGTTTCATAAATTTATACTTTTCATTAAAAAAGTCATAAAAAGTCATATTTTTAAACTTGGGCATTCCGATGAATTTCTCTGAAAGTGGTCATGTTAGGCCTACGTCACATGTTGACGTCACCAAATTAGAAGAACCCATTCAGTTTGCATTCTGCATAACTGAAATGATCAAATAATTTACTCATTATTTTCCAAATATTTTCGGAATAAGTAAAAGACAAAATGGCGTTGTTTTATCAGTTTTGTAGTTGTTTATATCAAGTATCTTGCCAAGGTGAAATTACTCACCTGCTGTATGGATGAGTTTTGCGTCTTTTGCTATTAGTTGGTTCTGTAGTGGCATGTTTAGTTGCATAATTGAATGTGATATTGGTGAAAGTATAAAATTCTTAATGGTGTTGTTGTGGTTGCTTGCAGTAAGTGCATTTCCTTGCTTATCATCATCATTACCATCACCCTCATTTTTCTTGCACCAAATGGAGCATAGGTATAGTTGACTTTGTGTCCGCTATAGGTGTTATGACCTAAAATACGTTTTATCCATCTTACCTCTCATTTACGTATGCATAAACTTATATTTTGATGGGAATTTTTTTGCAACTTTGTAGTTAGAATGAGATTGCTTTGCTGGTGCTTTTAAAAATTTAAAGCAAGCTATGTGTGAATGTACCAATTGATACATCCAGCTTTCATCACAATCTCAACAAACAAAATCGAGATTTCATTGTATATTTTAGAACGTACGAGGACGAAATTACACGTGGTGAGGATGATGATGATGATGACCTACCTGTGAAGAAAGCACAACAAAATCCAGATAGTGATACTGATGATGGGGACGATAATTCTTCTAGTAATTTGGACATATCCAAAAAGCAGAATATATCAATTCCTAGCACGAAATCAGAAAAGGCATTGTCAAGGCATCAGTATTTGGACGAGGAATGTTTAAAATCTGTTAGGGGAGAGGATTATTCCTGGCTTTTTAGCTCAGCCCTTTTTTGACACCCGTACAGACCGTACTGTATAAATTTTCTTGACATTTTTTGATTAAATATTTTTCAAATGTCTGGAAACCATGCCATGGATGGCACGTATACATGGAAACATGTTTCTCTGTAAAAAAAAAATATATATATATATATATTCCAATACTTTTTATATGATAACTTTAGTAAGCAGTATTTGCATCAATAAAGATCTAGAAAACTGAAGGATTTCTGAATCAAAAATGGATTATTGCAGAAAAATTGTAGGGTAATTACAGTTAATTAACAAAACTTCAGAAATACTTGGAAAATGCAGTCTTCTGATTGCATTGTTTTTATTACTGTTTTTACGACTGACGTTGACGTACTTGACGTTTTGCAACCTTTCTTAGGGCCAATTGTACCAACAAGGGTTAACTTTAACCCACTGTTAAGCTTAGGTTTTCTCTACTTCCATGAATTTTCATTGGCCCAAATCGGTCACATGATCAAAATAACTCAGGGTTAAGACTTAACTGTGGTTGGTACAATTGGCCCTAATAAGACTATTTACTGCACATTTAACTACAGAAAAATTGCAGAAATTCTGCATACATTTAAATATGGAATATTATCAGTGATGGTTTCCAAAACTTGTGTTTTTTTTAATTGTTATTCATTAAAAGGGCGTATTCAGTTTTGACACAAATTTTGCAATTTTTTTTTATTTTTATGACTTTATTATATATTCATTAATTAAAATGATGGATCTAATTTATGGACATGTGTTTATATAATAATATTAAGTATATTTTTATTTCTGCATATGAATAGCATAATTCCCATTTGCTTTTTAGATATACGTATACATTTTAATTAGGGCTATGGGCTTTGCATTCTTTTTTTATGAAGTTTAATTTCAGGCTTCAGTTTAGGTTGAATGCATAATTAAATACACACTTGCCTCATAAAAAGAACCTTTTCTAAATACCGACTCTATTTAATTAATCCTGCAGGATTGGATAACACTATAAAACGCCTTCCAACGGAAAGTAATTATACTAAGTTTTATACAGTTCCATTTTAATGTCAACTTGGGATTCATTGTGACAGGCAGCCAAATTATATTTTCTATGAAAATCTAATTACTAATTGCTAATTTTTTGCACGTATATATCGTAAAGCTCTGAACATCATTTTTGTTTTCATAATGGATTTTTTTGTGCATTCTAAAGGATGTAACTGGAAATTCAGATCCTATACTTGGCTATTTGTTCTATAAATTTCCTATATTTTTACAAAATATCTTATACATTTAACAAATTGGGTATGAGAAATGCATGCAGGCTGTGGTTTGAAATTGAGCAATGGTTTCACAAAGCTTTTAACAGGCTTAACCTGTTAATTACAATAAATGTAGACTGTTTGTTATGCTCATGGGTTTCTTACTATAAAGTTTAAAAGTAAAGCTTATTGAAAGGCATTGCAACCAGTGTTAATCCCATTCTTTCCTCCTGTTGATCAATCGAGGAATACCAATTTGTGGTCTTTTATATGTGCTTACTTGACGACAGGTAATCGATTTACAAAATAATCAATACGTGGTTAGCTTTGTAAATACAAATAGGCCGTGCAATTGCTACACGAATGCGTGATTTTAGTTTATTTATATATGTATTGATACTTTGTTTGACTATTTCAGTTCAAACTTTCTTTGTGCAGGAGTTGATTTGAATCCATTTAATTCACATGATTTCTTATAAGGTTATTATGTATTTAAATCAGAAAATGAGAAAAAATAATTTGTACTTATTGACAGTCAATGAAGTTTAACTGCATGAATAATGAATGAACTGTTTTGTATAATGAATGATTGATCAATCATAGTCCTCGGCACATAGTTTTGTAACCACTGTAAGATCCTGGGAGCGTGAACATGGGTTTTGTCTTGCCTTTGTTGGATTACCTTGAGTTAAAGGTTATCGCTGCAGACTAAAAAAAAAATCAAAAGTTTAAACTGCCGGTGATTTTTTGTATTGATTGAAATTTATAATTTAAATCCTAGAATTTAAACAAAATTCGAAGGTTTTCCCAAAAACCTGGAAAACTTAAAATTGTCAGGGAACTTGGAACGACATGGAAATTTCACTTTTTTTATAAAATCAGGGAAACTAATCATCAGCCAAACACTAGCCCTAATTTGCGTAAAATATTTATTGCCAATTTAAAATTAAATGTTTATACAAGTCTAATGAATTTTTCAGTTTGTCAACAGTTATGATCAGAAATTTGATACATTTTAATTATTTTCTAATTTTTGAAGTTATGATAATGATTTTTTGTAACTTTCTTTAAGACGTTTGAAAAAGTCAGGGAATTTGAAATTTTAATTTCTGGGGGAACCCTGAATTATAATTTTTTCCCTCCCTATAGTTTGAGACTTTGTAAATTTTAACAGATTTACTTAATATTTGAAGCATTGTGTACTGAATGCGTAATTTGCAATTACACCACTTTATAGGTGGTGATATTTGAAACTGTAGATATTTAATAATTATGTCAATCAAAGCTACGTTTTCACAATTTAAACCAACTATAGTAGCATTGTAAGTAAGGCGCCATGACATCATGTTTTTACTGCCACCTATATATTTCTTTGACATTGACAAATTTGATTCATTGTTGCAAATATTCCAATACCGCTGTTTTATTTATTTATTTTATTTTTCAATACATTTCATTAACCTTCTAGCCAAGTAGGCCTACGAGGTGAAATTCGTTTAGGGAATTGAATATTTGCTACTGGGTTGCTTACAATTGCTTATTTTTCAACTTCATGTTGGCATTTTTCTTGCTCTCTCGTCGACTGTTTGCAGGATTTGTAGATAAGTGAAGGAAACAAGCACAAATTGGGCTGCACTAAAAAAAATGTGGCTTGCTGGATTGAGCAAACGTCAAATTGAATCAAGTTTGGAGAATATAAGTAAATCCCTGCTGGGCGATGGACAAAAGCTGCTTAGAGCTAGGCTTATTTTGGGAATGAAAAATGTATACACTGTGCACATTCAATTCAAATTTGGATTTTATTTTACATTCTCACAATTGCATGTGTAACAGAAATTCGAGACTTGAGGAACATTTAATGAATAGCAGTTGGAGACAATGTAATCACGCACAACAAATTTATCAGCCTTGAATGTAATAGATAGAGAAATGCAGCTATTATGTTATGGCGCTCTTGCTTGAAACTTTCTGGCTTTGTCTGGGAAAACATTTAGAGTTGGCAGTTGAAACAGTTTATTTTGGCAAACCTGTTTTGTACATAATTTATAAAATACTAGTGCTGCCAAGTTACTAAATATTTGAAAGCGAGAAACTGAAATTATTTAAAAATGTTTTCATGATTCAGTATGTAGGATCCTATAATCACCAAAAAATGGACTTATAAATAGTTGATCAAAATTTATAAAGTTTTAACTTGTAGCTTTTGGAATCTGCTCTTTCATTTGAATCCTGATTTAAAGAGAAAGTTCCAATTTGTAATAAGTAATTTTTAAATTGTACACACTTGTATGCATGGCTGTGCCAATAATAATTAATTAATTGCAGTTAAGCTTCCATATTGTAGAAATTAAAAAAATTTGTAAAGTACATATATTAGGCGCCATATTTTTCCATAGCTTTCAGCAAACAGTGCCATTTGGCAGCGCCCTCTAGGATGTGTGTTCCATGAGAGTTGATGCCTTTTATCCGGTAGAGGACACTACATACTGTCAATAAAATGGCACCAATCTGGACTTTCTGTTTTTATCCAAATCCAAGTATTTAAAAGACATTTTATCTAATGATCGGTAAAGGCTCACATCCAATTGCAATTTCCATGTCTATCCTCATTTTTCATGCTTTTTTTCCCTTAAATCAACTTGTTTCAAAGCGGGACTGTCCCTTTAACTCTTCAAATCTTTTTCTTAAGGGAAATACTGTGTTTTGAATTTGACTTGATAAAATGCTGCACAATAATGTCAATTGCAACTTGTATATTTGTAACGTGGGCTTTCAGGCAATGAATTGACCAAACTGAATAATTTATCATACGATTACTGGCAACATGAAATTCAAATTTCTGTTTACTTTGCAAACTTTTCCCTTAGGCTCTTGACGTTAAACATGCCAATGCATCAACATTCGCTTTCATGACAGGTATATTCGAGTTACAATTACATTTTAAGCGCTATTCAATATACTTTTGCTTGTTAGTTAATAAAAGTTGCTAAACGATTTAATTGAGCTTATAGAATAAGGCCTCTTGGGGGCTTCGCTCAGAACTACTAAAACTTGCAAAGCTCAGTGTAGTCTTATTGAAATCATATAATGATGAACGTTAGATAGTAATAATGTGGAGTTAATCTTAAAATAGTTAAAATTGCACTTGTGCCAACTATTTTTAACTTTCGTTGTTATTGGAAGAGTCTCACTTCGTGGAAACAGGTTTTTAAATAAATAGAAAGAAAAAGTTAATGTTAAAATGAAAATTTATTTTGAATCTGACTTACCATTAAGAAAATACACTCGTTTGAAGAGCCTGATTATAGTAGAAAAAGCGATATTAAAAAGGAAAAAGCGTACATTTTTTCCCATAGTGTCTACTTGTGGTATTGCTAATAATAATTATTATAATCCTTTTGTCCGCCATCTTAGGAATCCCATATCAATTACAATTTTATTCATAGTGTTATTTTATCCTGAACAAATTGTGATTCCAGAAATACACTAATTGAATATTACATTGAAATAATTAAAGGAGGCCAAAATTGACTTTTGCAATGGTGAAAATAGCAAGATTGACTAACATATGTATTCCAAATAAATTAATAAAAAGATATAACATCTCCCAATAATCACTGAAGACAAACACTAGATGGTGCTTGTAGCAGCTAAATATTAAATACTCACCATTTCTCACTAATCACCACTAGTGGACAATATGGCATTCATGCTTTACATAAAATCAGTGATTTCTCATTCATGGAATAAGTGAAACTCTAATATGCTTTGCTTTGGTAATTAATAGTTTGTTAATCTTTCTTCTTTTAAAATTAACTTTGTCTAAATTGAGACATTTCCTTTAATTTGCTTCTATTTATTTATTTTTTCCTCTAACAAATAATTTTCAACTAAAATGTTACAGATTTGCTTTAAAATCTAAACCACTAAACCCTTCTAGTACAAAAATAAGTGAACTATAATGGTTGTATACTTAACAAGAGAGAAAGTATGTTATTTTAGTAGGCCTACTATTTTTCTAATGCCTTTCATTTAAAAATGTTTCCATGAAGTGAAACTCTTTTAACTACACATTGTTTGTATGCTATTCTGGGATCTTTTAATACTGTAGCATAATATTCCTTAACTTGAGGTTTTGTGTTGATTTTTTCCACAAAATTTCTATATGCTTGCATTTTTTTTCACCACTTATATTTTTTGGTCCATAACAATGTTTGCATTGTCTGTAGACCTACTACAGTATATATAGTAACTGAATTTTAGAATGGCATACTATGGAGATGTTTTCGTTAGTTTTGTCATGCAGTTTCATGCTAACTTTCTGCTTGACATTTAAAATTAATTAAAGATTTTATAGTAAGAAGAGAAGTAAATTCGTGTTATAATCTATACTCTCTTAAATTATTCATCAAATTTGGTAAACAGATTTGCAAGCACACGATGGCTTAGGATATTGTAGAGATTTTACCTGTCACCAAGGTTAAAATACTAAAACGGAATACAATCGAAATTTGCATTTAAATGTGTGTTTTCATGGAGTCAAATGTATTATGCAAATTCAGTTTAGCATGATAAAAATGTGGGGAATTTGATTCTATCTGTCAATGTCATCAGTAGAATTTTCAATGTTTTTTCAAGGATCTTGCCAAACTATAGGAATACAAACTTGCTTGAGAATTATAAAATAAAAACTATTTGATTAATGGATCTAATATTGGTCGCCATAACTATAGTTAATTAAGACTTTGATGCTCAGTATATATATTGTGTATTTAATTTCATAAAATAAATACTCATATTATATTACTTATAATTAGGACAATTAGCATGGTTTAAAGTGCATGTTGTTTTCTAATAAAATATGTCAATCTAGATCTATAATTTCAGAAATATATTATGTTATTTTTCATTTTATCAAAGCTAGGATAAGCATTGGATATGATCATGTTTCCTCAAATAAATTTTCAAAAATTTGTAAATACACTTTTGCTATTATGAGGCATAGTATATAGGCCCTATGTAGTTTGTAAACTTTTAACCAATTGTTAATGTAGACCTGAGAGAATGGAAATAATATTTTTGTGGAAGTGGAAATAAGTGCACATTAAAATATATCTTAAGCAATCGATTAATAGTGTAAAAATTTAACATAAGTTAAATGATTAATGAGCCAGGTGATGCTGTAGACATATTGTTGTTGCAGTGTTTATATATATATTTATAGTACATTAATTTACAGTTGAAATATAAAGACAAAAACAACATTAACTGAAACATACACAAGCGTAGCCTACATAAAGCTTTCACAAATATTAACAATATACTTAATAATAATTCAACAGTTCTCCGTCAGATCTCTCGATCTGCACGGCTAATATACTTAATAAATAAATGCCCTGTTATGTAATTTCAAATTGAGTTATACTTTTGTAAATAAGTTTAAATTTAAAACCAAATATTAAATAACTTTTGCTCATGGTAACTTTCTGTAGGTCTTTTAAATTTCTTTTACTTTGCCATAATTTGTTTACCACTAACGAGAAACATCAAGAAATCAACATGCAATGTACATTTCATAATAAAATAGTCGTAAAACGTTAATTTTGTTATTTGGCAGGTTCTGGACAACTTTTTCAACTAGTTTCAGTTAGGCTTAAGTTATAAAATCAAAATGAGCTTGGTGGTCCTATACTGCTGTGGTTATAACTTGCTTTTGGCTTTTAATTGGGCTTGTTTTCCTGTTAGAACCCAGGCCAGGGGAATCCACTTCTGAATCTGGATCCATTATTATTTTCATAAGAAATTCACAGCTTAGGAATCGTAAACAACTGATGCAGAACCCTGTTAAATAAAAATAGCAAATAGTGAGAAATCTATATAGCCACTTATATATCGGTACTTTATTCTAGGATGCATAAAAACTGGTGTCAACATGTTATTTATGTGCATGTATATCATGAAATTCATTTGGCTATTCTCTTTTGAGAGAAAATTGTACCTAATACATGCTGTAAAAGGGCATTAATTTATGTGTACTTATTCAGTTTTAATACTTTTATACTGATGTTTCTTCTAGTTATTCCTAATTATTGGATTTGGCTTATTATTAAATATTTTCCCTGCATGTCTAACTAATGAAATAGATTCAGCTTTAAACAAGTTATTTATCTAAATAAAGTCAAGTAATACTTGAGTAGAGCTTACTATAATTAAGATATTCAGCAGTCTTATAATTCAGAAGTCATGACTTTTATGAAATACAAAGACGATGCCATTTTTCTAGAATATTTTAAAAATAATGGCGCCATCTAGGACTTACTTTTGTAAATTAAGCAATTGAAAGTGTTATGTATGGCTTCACTTTATTGGAATGGCTGAGTCTGGATGAACTAAGACCACCAAAATTGTAAGGTAGTTCTTAGTTTTATCAGTAGATGGCGCCACATAGTTATAAAAAAATGTCTACTTTCTATGAAAATCAATTTCCACTAAGTCTTTGGAATGGTAAGTTCAAGTAACATATCAGTTTCCACGCATATTGTGATTATATATTGTCTTCATTTTAAAATAACTTGTTTCAAGGTGAGGTATGTTAATTCATAATCATGTTTGTCACTATATAGGCCTATAGTTATATAAAATTGGTAAAGAGACATTTTTTAAACTTTGTTTCTTTGCATTGCCATTGTAATTGGGAAAGAATCACTGTTGTTTTGTTGTTAAGAGCTAAAATTGAAAAAATGTCCTTAAAATTAGTTGTAAACTGTAGTCAATAAGAGAATGACCTGAAAAGTAACCTATAATATTGCTGTTCACTAACAGAATTAACTTGAATTTCTGAAGCATAATTGTCATTAATGTTATATGCAGTGCAGAAACTTTCAAGTAAATTGTATTTTCTGCAGATATTCTTCATCTCAGAACCGAAATAGTTAAAGCCATATTTTTGTCACTATAGGGTTATTTGCAATTTTTTTCATATAGTATAATTTAGACATTGAGTTATCCCTTTTCAATATGTTGTTTCAATGTCTTAGGCCGGCTGTTTCCTCTAGATATATAGTCTTGTTTTCTCTATTTTTTTTGGAAAATCAGTAAGTGGCGAGGATTTATTGAAGTTTTTCGTTGTCTTCTGTTTAAGATGTCATGTTGCAATTTTTCACAGATAAGGCCACTTCCAAAAAAGCATTTATCACATTTTTTGCACGTGTAATTGCTCACATTGCATTGGACACATTAGGCACATATGGGAGACATACATTGCAACCTTTTTTAGTACATGTATATGCTGAATTTACTTTGTCCAGAACGACATTTTTATATATATATGAATTATTCTACACGATAACTTTCTACGACAGAGTTTGGAATTGTAATGTACTTTATATTTATGGGAATACATGTAGCGCAGCACATTTATAAGCCTGTGGGAAACTCATAATTCACCATATAGAATAGATACCCCGATGCTAATGTGAAATATATATTTTTTATACTTAAAATGTATAGGGACACTTCTTAAATGGCATTCGTGGGCTTTAATATAATCCCCACGTAGCTGACTTTTTTTGGCACCCTCTTATGATGATTTATTAAAATTTAGAAATGTGAGAGTTATTGAATTTACAAGCAAATGTAACAGCTTTTTGAAGCATTTTAGATATAGCAATATTTATCTTGAGACTTGATCATGTAAGATGGATGGCAATGTTGCAGGATGACACTGGTGCCAACTACAAAAATTGGAAATGTTTTTCATATCTGATCTAATACCAAATAGCTCCAGTTACCGTGAATTGTGCTCATAAATAAAAGTCTGGTTATATTGATAGGGATGAGTTTTGTATTTGGGTTTATGGGTGTGTATATGTACTGAGTCGTGAGTATGGTTGCATTGGGAATATTTCTCAAAAAAAAGCAGTGAAGTATGGTAAATTGAAACGTGGATCACATGCTAAACTAGAATTTTTGATATAGGGCAAATGGTATAGAATTGGTTATTTATGAATGGACACCTTTTTCACTCTTTGGTGGGTATTTTTGGATAACTTGGATCGATTTTGTTTTCAAGGATTGGCAGTCAATTTTGAAATCCATCTCTTTTTGGAATCTGTTTTGAGTTGTATTGAATCAGTAATAGCATTGAAAATTATTTAGCCCATACCATATCGGTGTTATGTAATATGTGGGCAACCCTTTGTATTTGTAGGCCTCATGTTTAAATGCCAACATTAAATATGGCATGAATTTAATTTTGGCATACATTGAATTTAGTTCTTAAATATTTTTAGTTCACATTTTTAATCTAAACTATCAGTTCCAAAAATTAAGATACCCATGTATGTATGCTGCAGTATATAGATTAAATTGTTTATAAACATTGCCATTGCAAAGATTTTTCAGAAAACTTATGTATAACATTTGCTTTGTTAAGGAATTGATGTATATTTATTTAGTGTTTGCCTGTTCTCGTTTGGTTAAAGATCTATTTTTAAGTAAACTGGTGTATCTTTTCTAAGTTTTTGAATTGTATATTTGCCTAATACTGATTGATTGAAATCACACACTTTTCGTGAACTTCAGCCCATGCTCCTTAACCATCCAAAACTAAATCCAAATTGGACTAATTTGAGGCATGCAATTATCATGCAAGCAGTATTTCTGCTTTGGAACTGATTAGTATAGGTTAGTGTAGATAATTATTTAAATGCAGTTTCAATAACACAAAATAAATAACAACTATATAGGACTGTATTTGGTTTTATATACATATACTAAAAATAAACTCATGCAGAATTTATATATCCTCCTAATATATTTATTCATTTCATTTTCTATTATATACGGGGTGTCCTAAGGTCCTCATGTGTTAAAGTTTGCAATTTTGGGAAAATAGGATGAAAATGAACTTATTTCCTGTAGTAAAAATAAGCAACTCGAAATGCAGATTTTGTAAAATTAAAAATTATTTCAAGAATTAGTTTTAATTCAGTCTCAAAACTGTAAGTTTTTATTATAAATTTATTTTTATTCTGTAAATATTTGTTTTAAAGTCACAGAATATATTTTTTTGAATTTTATGTAAAAATTTGTAATATTTTTGAAATTTGTTTTTCTGATTATGTTTCTTGTGTACCTAAATGTATGAAAATTCCTGCAGGGCAAATTTTCGAAAATTTTAGTTTGTTTAGAGGCACAACTTGGATCATTTTTATCTCTTTTTCGTAAATTTAGCTAATTTGTTCTTTTCATTTTAGTTATTTATTTATTAATTGGGAAGATTAAAAAGAACACTGTTATTATAGTATATTTAGTTGAGAAAAAGTGTAAATATATAGTTAACTATAAGACAGATTTATGTTTTGCTGAACTACAACTTAATGCCAATAATGAATTTCCCATTAATTCAATTATGCAAAAATGATCTGTAAACCTGATATTTTATAGCAGTGGGGAGATCCATTCAGGGTTTAAATTAAAACCTCGGGTTAAGTTGAGGGTTAGTAAAAATTCCTATTGACTTGAGTTGAGGTTTAGCACAAACACCAAGGGTTAACTTTTAACCCTGGATGGATATCCCCACTGTAGGTATTTTCTAGCCAGGCCCATATATCCTTTTTTTCAAAATTTTGAAACTATATCTAATATGAAATAGTTATTATAGTTTATGTAATTGCATTATATATTCAGTGAATTAGTTTTGTCTTTTATTTTTCTTTTAAGTGTTTAGGCGTGTGCTTAAATGACATTTATGTCTTATTGAAATAAGAATTTAAAATTTAATTAAGTTGTGCTTATTCATTAAATATATACAACGACAATTTTATCCAATTGGATTCCAAATTTTCCACTGTTGGAGTTTTGAATTAAATGCAGTCATTTTATAAGAGAATATAAATTCTACTTAGTGCATGTACGTGTGAAACCCCATATATATTGTTTCATAATGAATTTATTTTCTTAATTATACTTCAAAAGGCATTTAGTGGATTAAGAAATTTTTATTTAAATTTCATTTCTTAACTTATAACATGCTTGAAATTTCATAAGATCGTGCTGCATTTTTCAATAACTATATTTTCCCATATTTTTCTTTTCTTTAAATATCTGCACTATTTTGGAAAAGCTGTAAATTGTCATTAAAATTGTGATCATTTTCTATTATATAGTTACAAGGTGGGACACAGGTTTAAGGGCACTTTTACACAGGGTGGAATGACTTTAATCAGCTGATTAGCTGTTTGAAATCATTAGATTTTTTTGTTGTAAATATTTGAATTAAATCAAAATACTGAATGAAAACTTTATTTTACTGACAGCCTAACAATTTAATATCAAATGTAAATTAGGATTTAACATGGACATTTTCGGAAAATATAGGCAACTCTACCACTTTATCAGATATTTAATATTAATATTTACAATTTATATAAATAACTAACTATATAGACAGTTTTAAACTACATAATCACTAATTTAATGGTTAGGAATTTGGTCAGCACGGTAGTACAAGGAATGCTTGTTCTACCCTGATCCTTGGCACATGGTTACCTAACCAACAACTAATCCTTAGATCATGGAAATGGGTCCTGTTTACCAGGAGTTCAAATACTTTTCTTAGACAATGTATTAGTAATGTTAATTCATATTTTTAAAATCATGATTTTAATTTTTAAAACTCCTGTTTTAAGGAATCTTGGAAAGGATGACCAAATATACTACAATGTTAATTAAAACAAGTGTATACATCTTGCCATCTGAATATTACTTATTATTTATTTTTTATTTAATTGCTAATAGTTTTTCAAAATAAAAAATAAATATGGAAAGCATTTCTGTTAACAAGAGTAAATGTCCCACCTTGTATAATATTTAACTAATGCAGATTACGACTAAATTTTGGCATTCACATTTTTGTAGGAAACAAGTGCCAGTTTCCTGTGGCAAAAATTTTCAAATTTTGGCATCCAATTGGGATTTAGTTAGGGTTAGAGGAGGTTTGGTAGACATACTTTGTCCATTAACGGAATTCTCTTGACCAACTACGCTTTTCATGCTAACTCCACTGGTAGAGGTCTTACGTTCATGACCTTTTGAGGAATTTAAGTCTGTGGTCCAGGTGCCTTCCGATGAACTGGGCATCAGCTTTTTACGAAGCAATTTATAGGTAGCTGGTTTACATATGTAAATAATGAAAAGAAATATTCCTTGGATGCCATTGAGAATATCCGAAATGAGCATTTCTGGCGCATCGGCTTTGGCTACAAAGGTTATGGCTTCCGTAATCCAAAATAGGCCCATTATAACGAATATTTTAAAACAAACAAATAACCTGAAATGAGAAAAAATAAGCATTATTGGGTTGGATAGTCTTTTTTGAAGATAAAAGTTTAAATTTAAACATATATATAAGTCGAGGCAAAATAAGATTGTGCATGACACGTCACACCCCTATTGAGGTTGAAATAGGGGTGTGACGTATCATGCA
>JAQIXP010000228.1:0-30988 GCA_034700285.1 Proteroiulus fuscus | reverse complement strand
GTCAATTTATGTTTAGCCATTATCGATTAATATGTACCGGTAATTAACATGGAGATTCCCATAGGAGCATGCATTTTTTTGATAGTGTGGACAGCCCCCTTAAGAGTTTTGCATTGGTTCTGGAAAACATTGGGAATATAATGAATGGGAAAATATATTTATAGTTATAAAAAAAGTAAAAGACGTAAATTTAAAGAAGAGAAATGAGGAAAGATATTTAAAAATTGGTACTATACAAGACACACACTTTCCCCCACGGAACTACGGTGGCCCTTACGCAAGGTCGCAATATGTCTCTTTTCCCCCAAAACATGGGGCCACCGTAATGTTGTAGTAAAAAAGGTTCGTGGGGGAATGTGTGTTGGATAGTGCCTAAAAATTTGTGGGAAAATCACATTTCACAAAAGAATGTAATTTTTATTAAGGAACAATAATGTAGGCATGAAAACTTATAATGGGCCTAATAAGCATATTCTATCCTTAGAAATTCAATCCCTGTACAAAATTTTACTGAACAATGCTGCATGCAATCAAATAGGTGGAAGTGAGCAATATTCAGAGGCACGTTTCGCATCAATAGCCCTATATATAGCAGCTATTAATCGAAGGAAAGGAAGCTCGGAAACAAATGTATATCCTGTGCATCTTATGACAGTTTATATAATACAAAATGTTTTGATAGTGCTGCAGGAAAACTAATCAATGTTCTCTTGAAAAATAATGGGAAAAGCATGTGACTCATAATTCACCCCATGAGTGATTAGCATCCGCACACAATTTGCGATTCAAAGTTGTTTATGTATACATTGCAATGCCAGGCCTATTACGTGTTGCCATAAAATTAAAAAGCATGTTATGTTGGTACCGTTTCTCATTTTTTTCCATGAGTAATTCTGTTCAAATATGATTTCACGTACGGGTATTAGTTGTGCAGGATCAAATTGTTCATTGTTTTGTTTGTTGATAGATCGATTATGACAGCATTTCCCCCAATGTTTACTACACTAAAACTAGATGATAAAAAAAGTTTAACTGTTTTGGCAGTGTGTAACTAAACTAGGAGACCCAGATGCTGACGTTTCATTTTGGCACTTATTTCTGCTGTGGTGTACTATTAAGTACGTCACAAAAATGTGAAATGCGTACTTGTGCACCTAGAAAAGTCGTATAATCATTTGCTTTCATTTACCGTTCTTTTTACTTTGTGCATTTGCAGGCGCTGATGTCATTTGTCAACCATAAATCACTGGTAGCGAAAGCCTGTTAATACGGATATGCTCTGGTCGTAGTGGATTGCCACAAGTTTTTTGGCTATGGTTACCTAGGACATGGCTGAGATGCGATACTACGCAATGCAACGAGATGTCACCAGTGAAAGTTTAGATTGCTATTTCAAGGACGTAAGTTTTGATCGTTAATAATGGTTGTTGTAGGCCTATCATGTTTGTGACAGCCATAACAACAATGCTTCTTACAAGCATGCACTAATGCATTTCTAGTTATTAAACCAATGCATGCAAATTTATTGCAGCTACATGTTGCCTTGTTTATGCTACCGTACGAGGAAGTTGCAACACCTCCAATTAATTATTAAATGAAAAAAAAAATGCTAAGGTGTTATTTACTGCAGTATAAGGCCACGAGATCCATGCATGCATACCCCAAAAATATATGTGAATGTCTTTGCGTGCGCTATACAAGGTGGCTGCCGCATGGCATTAAGATTTTGTCTTTCTAAAATTAAGGTTTCTTGTGAAAATGTGGGAAATTACAAATGTTGTTGTTGCGTGTGAAATTATTTACTTATAATAAGAAACTTTGGGTGAATATTAAGGTCGTTCTAATAATTTTTTTTTTATCTGAGTGACCTTAATGTTATCTGAACTATACAGTATCAAGAAAGTTTCACTGAGTAAATAATGGGCGTTTGGAGATATAAGTTTAAAATAAACAGGAGACAGTTTCTTAGATCTATTAAAGTAAATGTAAAGATATAAATGTAGGGGGCCGTTATTTGTTTTCAAAGAAAAAAAATTTATGGGTAAATACTGGCAAAGATGTGCCTCTGTGACTGCTGGGGGAGAGAGGAAAATGAATTTATTTTTTGGTCAAATTCCTCGAATTTTCTTGGTAATTTTATAAGACATGCCTTGTGTTGATGTATTTATTGAAAGCTAGAAACACATTTCCTGTAGACGTAAGCTATACGAGTTTATTTTATCAGCAGTGCCACCATCTGCACCATTCCAAAGATCAGCTGTTTTAATTATCCACATAAACTATCTGAATCGAATAAAGTTAATTGCAGAAATTAGTTATAATTAAAAAAAACCATTAGATAATGAGTGGATTAGTTAATTTGAATGAATGGCCGATACATGTAGTTTAAATTTCGACTTTAATATTTACTAAACTGTCCTTTTGAGAACGTCATTGAAAACGTTCATTCATGTAGACGTCTTGAGAAATTAACATAATATGCTAGAACAAAGAGGTTCATTTTTTTGTATATATATTTTATTGTCCAGACATAATAATCTTGCTTTTGTTTAAAATAACAGATTGGTGATGATGTTTCCGATGGAAAAGTTGGAGATGGGCCAACCCACACTACTGCCAATAAAAGTTACGACCCCACTGTATTTGATGTCCTCAAAGTTTTACCTGAGGACTTTGCGGTAAGCCTTCACCCGAATCATTTTAACGACAATGCCATTTAAACATTATTATTACGCATTTGGCTTAACACTGGTACGTGCTGCGAACAAAACATTGGAATCTAGTTGACCATTGATTAGATGTTCCTCTTTCAAATAATTTCTTACGATACACTCATTACTGGAGCGCATCTGGTCTATTGTTTGCGCTGCATTGTTTCTGTTTTCTTTGCATATATTTCAGAGTCAGTTGGCCCTTATTGACCTCCAAATATTTAAACTGATCCAACCGGACGAGCTAACGAGTTGTGCCTGGAATCGACGTGATAAGCTCACTTTGGCCCCATCTGTTGTTGCCTTTACTCGCAGATTTAATCAGGTAAAAATTGTAAATTTTCCCACAAATAGAAATTCCTCCATTTTGAATGGTAAAGAACATACCGAAGGGAGTCAGTAGTTATGGTTGAATATTCAATTTTTTTCTGACTGGAGTTTATTTTATCACCTAGGTCAGCTTCTGGACTGTCCAGGAAGTTTTAAATTCTAATACATTAAAAAGGCGTGCTGATATTTTGACGCATTTTATTAAAATTGTTAAGGTAATATATACTTGTGCATGTATATTTTTTATTTTATCACTTTTTTTGTGTATTTTCAATATGAACACTAGAACTTGACAAATACATTATTTCATATGCGCTCTTTCAATTTTATCTATTTAGAAGCTTCATGAATTGAATGCTTTGCATTCAGAATTTGCTATCATATCTGCACTTCAAAGTGCTCCTATTTTTAGACTAACCAAATCGTGGGCTGTAAGTAAAGGGGATTCGATTATATGCATTATTTCAGGTTAGATTATTGATTGTCGTAATTTAATCTTTCTTTCCTTTGAATTCATTTGCAGTTATTATCGAAAAAGGACAAGGCTGCTTACGATAAGCTTGCCGAGATATTTTCGGAAAAGGACAATTGGGCTAAACTACGAGAACACATGAATAACATTAAACTACCCTGCATTCCCTACCTTGGTATGCTATTAACCTTATTTTTAACTCGATTCTGGAATTGCACATTTTAAACATTTAATTGACTTTCTCCAATGCATTTTTCTGCTTCCATTTAGGTCTGTATCTCACAGATTTAGTGTACATAGATTATGCTCACCCTCATTCTGGTGGACTCGAAAGCCAACAACGAAGGCTGCAAATGAATAATATTTTACGAATGATTGCAGAATTTCAGCAGTCAACTTATGGTATGTTCAGAGTTTATGCGCGTGGGATAAACTTTTTTTATTTTCATAAAAAGTAAACTTATTTTTTTTTTTTTTTAATTATTAGATTTGATAGTACTGCAACATGTTCAAAATTATTTGAAATCGGTTCGTTATTTGGAGGAATTGCAGAAATTTGTAGAAGATGATAACTACAAGTACTGAATTGATAGATTATAAGAAATGTTTCTGACCATTCATTAAAAAAAAAAACTAAAGTAATTTTAATTTGCTAGACTCTCTCTAAAACTGGAACCTCCATCTCCTTCTCCTCAAGACTTAATGCAGAGGTGTAAGGATGACCTTTCATATCAGTTGCCTCAAAGAAACTCAAATCCTCTTCACTATCGCAGCATTAGCAAACATGCCAGCATCCACTTTGCTCCTGGACACAGGAAATCTCGTAGTTTAGGAACCAAGTAAGTTGATACATTTTTGCTCAAAACTTCTACTAATGTCTCTAAACAAAATTAATTCACTTTTCTTCCTCAAAGTATTTTCTCTTCGGCCTCGACGAGAGAAATGCCCAAATGTGCCACACTGCCAGCTCAAATTCTCGATGGGTCACGTCATCTCTTAGACGACAGTGTCCTAGAAGATTCTCCTCAAGAGTCACGGGAGGGTTCAGTTAGTGGATCAGCAGGGAGCTCAGAAAGCGGGGAACCTGTTGAGAACAGACTGTTTCCTATTAGACAGTGGTGAGTTTTACATTTTTGCTCCTATGTATTGTAAGTGGTACTTCTATGCTAATGTGGATAACTTGAGAGTAAATGAAACGTTCTAGATTAAACACCTGGAATTCATTTGTCTATGCTGAAACTATTAATTTGCTAAAACATTTAATGGAATTTACAGTTTTGCCTTGTCAACCAGTTCTGATGAGTTAATACCTGAATTCAGCAAAGGATGTACATTTGAAGGTTGTTTACGGCGGCGGACATTGCTCAAGGATAAACGAAAACCAGCGGTATGTGCTGCATATGAGTATATGACACTGTACGGGGTCATTCGTAAATTACTTAACGCTTTTTATTGGTTGAATGTAACACTAGAATGTAGAACGTTATGGTCATGACTAATGTTTGGTTTAATCTCCCGGCGATATTACATCTCTAACCTCTACTCACAATCCCCAATTTGTTGGTATTTGGGAGGGAAAGGGCTTAGGACAAAATTTTATGTATAGTACTTTTGTATTGGTTGCCTCATTTTGCTACAAATTACTACAAGGCATGGGAGGGTTAAATTTTTTTGCAAGATGGCTATCATAATTTGTGAAAGGGTTTCTAGGGTGTAATTCTGTGTTTTGGGTTCTACCTGGGTTGTCAAAATCGGTTGGCAATTTTTCAATGAAAGTTGGCATTATTCATTGTAATAAAATTGAATTTCCGATCCATTGTAACAGGTGTCATCATGGACACGGTACTGGGTTCAGATACGTGATTGCTTATTAATTTATTATGCCGCCAAGAGTCTTCGGGGAATGCAGAGGGAAGATGTGAGTACTACTGAATTTCCACATCTAAATGCACCCCTTAATGCTAAAAACTTTGTTAGGTATTCGGATAATAAGTAATAATTTTTTTTCTAGTTTAAGCATCATCCTTATAAAGTTATTACTATTGCTGGTTGGTTTGTTGTCATGGGGGACAATCCATTACAACCCGATTGCTTCCTCTTAACGGATCCAGTGCAAGGTTCGTGAGCTATTTATTTATACACACATGTACACTGTATATTCGAAATGTAGAGCTGCATTAATATTTTTTTTTAAAAAGTATATAACTAATTTCTTTCTTTTAAATGTTTATTCACAGGCAGCAAATATAAATTTCGTGCTGGCACCCAACTTAGAGCTTTAGATTGGTGCAAGCACATAAATGAAGCTACCAAGTTTTCGCAGGAGAAGGTAAGAAAAACAATTGATATTTATTCTTACTGAATTCGCCAGTGACGAATTGCACGATGTACATGTAAATCCACTTTCTAGCTAAACTGCTAAACTTTCGTTAGAAAAAATTAGGATTATAGTGGGGGGGGGGGGGCATCAGCCAATTTATACATTTAAATTAAGTAAATGTAAAATAAATAGAGTAGGGTCTAAGTGTATTACATTTTTTCAGATAATAATTTTTTTTACCTGCTAGAATTAATTTTAACTAGCAGTCACCTTATTTATGACGCCACATTTTTGAAGTCATAATCAGCTGATGGTTTGGAGCATACGCTCTTCTTTTTATTTCGTTCATAGCAGGTTTTAGGAAAGATATTTTAAAAAGTTCTTGGAAAATTAAAAATGAATTCAGGATCGTAATTTCTGGTTTTATTATTAAAGAAAGCATTGTAGGTTGATAGGGAGATTGATTTGGGTGAATCTGTTGTGAATCACATTGCTGTTTATTTACCACATATTTTTACTACTACACTTTCTTAAATTTTTTTAATATGGGAAATTCATGGTGAATTTTAGGTGATTGTTAGTGAATGTGAGGTAAATGTGCAGTGCAAAGGGTCAAAGTGAATGTTTGTGAGTTTATGAAAGTCACCCAAAAACTGGCTCCTGAATTTTGATTACCAATGTTTCCTAATTCTTGTTAGATACCAATTAATCTGATGACATTTGAATGAAGAGTGCAAATGACTTACTTTGGTTATTTTTGAAATAAAATCGTGGGTCTAACATGTGATGCAAGAGCCCCCTTGGAGGCGGATATGCCAAGGGAATGCCAAAGAGCTTATTGCATTTAGGGATGCGACCAGTCTGTCCCTCATCGCCATTTTGACAGCTAGTTTTGGGAGGATCATCGCAGTATGACGTTACACGAACGTTTATAAAACTGTCTTGCTGCGATACCTGTCATCGTAACAATCTGCGATGTTGGAAAGCTAGAATAATTCAAGAAGCTGTCTGTGCACCTGTTCAAGTTGTATGCCAGTGTTTTCATTGTCACGCCTGCACTGGACGCCATTGAACCACGCCACAGCTGTCTGGAATGAAGGACAGTCAGCCGGCGGGCCATTGGCCTATTGATCGTAGTGGAAGGAACGACGCTACATGACTCACGAGTATACCCAAAGCAAATGTGATCGTAAGTACGTGTTCACTCGGCGGTGTACACGTTTACAATCTTAAGAATACTCATAGACTATGGCAAACGTAAATATTTTTTTAAGCTTCATTGGACTAGTTCTGTTTTTGAAAGTTGGTTGCAAGTGGAAAGTTTGAGCTGAGAGCAGTACAATGATCAACTGAAGTCGTTATGAATATGAACAAATTCTTTTTCGAATGGTTATATTGGACTGCCAGATGGCGTGAAAGCTGCTTGGTCAGCCAGTATTTTTTTGTAAAACTTAAAAAAAATGAAATGTTTGTTAAATATTCGATCCATATAGTGTTCAATCAACTTTAAATCTTAATTATGTACTTATATCCTAATTTGTACAGAGTGTACAAAAATTCTCTACCCAACACTGAATACAGAATTATCGAAAACATACCGAAACCAGTATTGCATAATATGTTAGGGGAATTGAAAGTTAGGGTGCCATTTAACCACATTTAATGATTATTTCACTTTCTGTCTCACTCTAATCACATCGCACAATGCATCTTCTCCATTGAGATGCTCTTGCAGATTCAAGTTTGCTAATACACATAAAACAAACACTAGTCTCCCCTTGAAAAAAACAAAGTTCTAAACAAGAGAAAACATACAAGTTTTAAAGTAGATTTCTAGATCAGCAGGGTAATTAGAGAAACTTTTGACTTTTCCTAACAGATCATGCAATAGTGGTGTGTGAGTAGGTTTTTTCACTATTTTCTAATCATTAGCAAAGTTGTTGAAAGACTTTCTGTACACCTTGTATACTTTTTTCCTGAGCAATGGGCCTAATTGTTAACTTTTATCAAAAATGCTATGCAGCTGAGGTTTATTTTAGTCTTATTTAGTTTTGAAATTGATGAATTAACATTTTCGTGGGTGCAATTTGCTTTCACGGCCTCTTAATTGTTACTATTATCGTACACTATATGACCGTAGTCCGCATTTTGACCATATATCTAATTTTGGTTCATATGCACACGACTTCTGTTGAGTATTGTAAAATTGTGAGTATGAAAGAATTTTACTGACTAGTGATTGTATCATCGAACACATCATTTTGTCTTGGGAATTTTATAACACATTGTTACGAGCCGGACTCTTAAGAGCCATGTCTTCGATAGTTTTTAAACTGACCCCGTTATGGCGGGTTTCGATACACATAGGCGATTGCGCATTTGCAGTATTATTTGTGTATTATCCAGTTAAAATAACCTTTTTTTTCCTGCCTGCGTTTTAATATGGGGCCCTTTGAAGAAACTTTTGTGGGATGTCTCAAAAATATGTATTTCAATAGGCCTACTGAACCTCATTACTCCTTTTTTAATGATTTTATTAACGCATTGTAATTATTTCACGTCATTGTTTTAATAGTTTTAAGTTGTGCATGCATATCTAATTGGAAATATAGCCGATGCTCTCACTGAATTTTTACGACTAAATTATTCATATTGACGAAGAAACGTAGGATAGGTGGGGAAAACTACATTGGAAATGCTGTCTGTGATAATTACTAAAATGTTATAGCCATGGTTATGCTAATTTTATAAGTAAGATGAAATTAATGTTCATTATTTACGATTTATCTTCAAAAGGCAAAGAATTTGGTTATCATAATGCTTTTTTTGTAATTGGAAGTCACCATTGTTTCATGTGATGACGTCGTCGATTTGTTACCTTAAATTACGGAACTATAATCCAGGTTTTAAAATAATCAATATATGATCAATGGATTCAATCATAATATGTTCATAGTAAATAATGGGCATTTCTATCATTTTATTTATACTTAATGAGCGTATTACTATGCCTTTTAACTTTTGTTATGCAAATTAAGATGCTCCTCTGCAAGTTAGGATATAGAAAAAACACTCTTTGTCAATTCATCTTTTAATTATGCAATATAATAATTTACACAAATTTTAGTAACGCGTTTATATTGTTGCAATTTTTGCACGTATTAACACCTCTATTATTTTGTAACGCTCAAACTATTGTGCATTCTTTCATACTTAGTGCTTTCATGTATGGTTTTGCCATCTTATTTATTCACTTTGTTTGGCAGTTTAGAAATGTACTTTTTTAACAAAATTCAAATAGGTAAATAAGGGCAGATATAAGAGAGGGCGGAGCAGTTTTAGAATTGCTTTGAATCGAAATGTTGACCCAGCTTGAAGAATTTGGGGAATTTGAATTGAACTGAATCCCGATTTTTCTCCATTATTTTGTTTTTATCTTTACTATCACCCAGGGAAGGAATCGATATCAACGAGTATTTCTAAGTAAAATGCCTTTACATATTTGCGTTCTTCCAAGCGAGTGTCTGTGCAGATATTTGTTTTATTTGTTACTTATTTTTTCAGGCATCCCGCAGCCCGTGTGCCTATTATTATTATTAATTATTATTATTTGCAACTATTATGCTTTATTAAGTAAGTGCCAATGTCGGTTGAGTATATCACACAATAAGTTTCTTGCTAACAATTTAGCAATTTACACATTGTATCCAGCAATCTAAGAAGGGCATTAACTTGCTTATGTTCTTTGACGTGTTTTAATGGGTATCCCATTTGATAATTCAGTCAAAAAAATGCGGATTTTTTTCTGGTCAAATGTGAGAAAAATTGTCTTTTCTGTAATAAAACCCAATTGCATTTTCTTTCAGACTATATTTTTGAATTGGTAAATTGAACTTTGTTAGTCTGATTTTAAAGCTACGTTTGAAGAAAATAACTTAATTTACAGGTAAGTGAAGCCTTCATAGATTTTTGCTGTTTTTCCCCCTAATGAATGTAATTAATATTGGCATATTTTACAGGTTCACCAGGGTCGGATAGAAATTAACCCAGCAATTAAAAGTTCGTAGTCTTGACAACACTTTGAATTTAGAAGCTTTTCTGGCATGGATACTGACCGATTTCACCAGTTTTGAATCAGATCACATCACCCACACGTTCTTTCAACGCAAAGCAAGGAAAACTCATGGATTTAAGGACTGATAATATCCTTCAAATGTGAGTATACGAGCTAGTCATCTTATTCGAAATATGCTTCTACAAATTTATTTAGTAAAACCTTAGAATCCTGTAGTCCAGCTGCTATTTTATTGCAGTTTTCTCTGTACAAAAGAATTGCAATCTGGAGCATAGTTAATATAGTTATTTTGTTCCACCAGGAAAAGTCAGGGGATTTCTAAAAACAGTTTGAGGGAAATTATCTTTTTGATTGCAAGGTTACTTTCAGAAGTTCTGAAGTGCAAGCTATGACATCATAATTAAATAATTTGCACCATGTAGGTGGATTCTCTATCAAAAGGCTGAAAAGTTTCTCTTTCATTTTGTTTTTTTCCAAGGGTGGTGTCCATTACGGGAATAGCAATCGAGAATTCAACTCCGATTACAATCTTAACTTTATGCTTCCCAAGGCTAAGGCATTTTATTTAATATACTACGAAACTGTTTGTCTAGTTATGGTCAAGTATTAAATAGTGGGCAAGAATTGCCTTGATGAGAAAAAAATTGATGGCCAATGTTATCCCAAGGCCAGTTGTCTTTCAAGATTCAAACAAAAAGCACATGTAAATGGGCGTGTTGGTCATTTGTTATACGTAATACTATTGTTGTTGTTGCTATACATATGTACTCAAATACTACGTGAGTTTAAATTTCTATCTTAATTATTTGAATTGAATATATATATTATCTAATTGTTAAGGAATAATTGGAGTAAGAAAATATTTGGGATAAAGTGAACACAAAGCTAGTTAAGTTTTGGAAAGGAAATCAGTAATAATAGTGAAATCCATGTAATTATCTATTGGTGAAAACCGTGAGAATTGCACAATAAAATGCATTGAGTACGAATAGTGGTAATTTAAAAGCTTGACACTTTAATTAAATCATGTAAAGCTAGCAAAGAACATTCCACTATAAACTGCAAAAACATTGCAGTTTTCGGGTGTAAAAGTGCAGTAAATCCACAGCATTACGAAGAAAAACTGCTTTCAAACTTTGGAAAAACTGCTGCTTTTTTTTGCTTTAAATTTCATTTTGTCTTTAACAATTAAATCTGCAGTTTTACTTCAAACAACTGCCGAGAAGCTGCAGTATACCGGTTTTACAACATTTTGTACGCAGTTTAATTGCTGTTTTTGTATTTTAATGTGCCGGATTTATTACACTTTTGCATCAGAAAAACTGCAATTTTTTTGCAGTTCATGGTGGAAATTTTTTATTTGCTGGTTTAAAATAAGAAAATGTGAAAACTATAAGAGCTATTTATTATACGAATCATACAATGATTTATCAATGTATATTATGCCTTGTCCGATTATATTATGTTGTTTACGTAGTGAAGTAATTTCTTAGAAGCAACTAGGCCTAATATTTTTCTATTTTTATTTTGGCTTCAGTTATTTTTGGCATCAATGTATTTTATAGTTTTAAGTATTCATTTATCAATTTTGGACGCACCTAAAGTCGTTTCTGATTACACAGTCTATTAATAAAACATGCCCTTATCTGGCTTGTTTCATATATTTTCTTGGGATAATTAAGCTTTTCAAAAATATGTAATTCGTCAAAACCTTCTCTTGCATAGACTTTGTTTATTAAAAAATTATTAAAGAGGAACCCTCAAACAAAACCCATCTAAAAACATCTCTAAAAATGCCTACCTCTTCCTCCCCTCCCCCTTCCCCCCTTTTCACATTAATACTCCGAATTGAATTAAAAGTATTCAAGGCTGATCCAAATTACAAACAATGTTATGCTGTAATTAATCTGCAGGTTTCCTGAAGTTATATTGTTTATACTATAAATTGGTTTTAACCTTCTTGATATTTATTCAATTAAAGCAAGACATTTGAATGCAATATTTACTTTTCTTATTAATATAATTTATATCTAGTGGTATATGTTGAGTCATCTTGGAAGGCTTTATTATACTGAGTGCCATGCATAAACATTTTGTTTTGGCTATACCGATGCAGAAACATTACAAATCCATAAGGAGATTTTTTTACTTTACGAGTTGTAGATTATGGAAATGTCTGGCATATTTAATTTATACCGGTATTATAATTTAGTGACTTTTAAGGCTACCTTTCTATACCACTGAGGTTATAGTAAAAAAAAAACTTGTTAAAACTGTTCTTTTCTCGTTACTTTTTGCCATTGCAAATACAACTCTAGAAACAATTATATAATACATAAGTTATTTGGTAATGACTTTTTTTAAACATTGGTTACGCCCAATTAACTATGAAAAAAGTAATCCCGTTGGGCAGTGGCATTATTCGAGGAAGGTTCTTTTTTTCTAAATTATTACGTGTACTGGTCACCCACACAAGAAATAGCTGTTTCTTATGATTTTTAACGATTCCACCTACATTAAGTTTAAACCACATCGTTACCTAGTAATACTTTAACCATTTTATGTACCTACCTTTATCTTACTTTTTGCAGAAATTAAACCCCTTACCTAATGACCTATAACCACTTTCGAATGTCATTCGAACACTAACTATGGCCTTGATTTTGATAATAAAATAACCAAAATAAAAAAGCAAGCAGCTCATATGCTCTATTAAATTGTAATAATTGACTAATGACTATGAACTTTGCCAAATACTATATTGTGCATCAGAAAATCTTATGAAAATTAATTTTAAAACTGTAAATGGTTGCTGACAAAATAAGTTAGATATTTGTGGTAAATTTTATAAATGCTCAACAAAATGCAATTTTCAATTACCCTCCATTTAAATGTAATAAACTCCTGTGCAGGAACAACCCTCAGTGCCTTTAAATCCTAATTAAACCAGTTGATATATAAGCTTCTAGAAGTTGATTGTGTAAATGTTCTCATACTGAATTTATTTAGTTTCTAAAATCAAAAAGTGTCGTTCTAATTATTTTACTGTGAAATTCAGACCCCTGTATGCATTAATCAGTATGCATTAATTGCAACTCGTGTTATCAAACAAATTACCTAACAGATGTAGGTGAGGTGCATAAAATCCCATTTACGCTGGTGAACCACTTTTCCTTATTGGTCAATTCGAAGGTTTAGCCATGAGAAAAAAAGCCAGAATAATAATAATACTCCACGAATTCGAACGCTGTATTTCTATAAAAGGGATTCTTGTCCTTGGCAAATGGAAAACCTCCCTTAAAAATGTGTGGAAAATGCAAATTCAAAACAGATCTGCTGTTCTGTTGCTAAAGATAATGCTCTGATCCATAGCTCTAATAGTCAGTTTTTTTATAATTTCCCCGTACAATTGAAAGAACATTTGAAGTGTGCTTCTGTACTGCGATACTGCGGTACAAACATGGGCAGGTGGAAATTGAATGCTTCGGTCTGTTTTGTGATATTTATAGTTTGCAAGTGGGATCTTACATTAGCAGGCCACAGGATTGATTATAGTGATCCGAGATATGCAGATAACCAGGTAACTTCTGTTTCTTTCACATTTTCCGTTGAATGCTTGATGCTACATTTGTCACATCTTGTATGAATTGTTAAAAATTATAATAGCTTAACTGCCTGATTTTTTAAAAAATAGAATGTCGATTATCATACTCAAGATGCAGAAGATAAAGTTCATCAAGAAAGAAGTATCAATTATGAATATCGCTTTGGTAAGTCAGAATTGTCATATTTGTGTTGCTATTTAGTTAAGTCATTTATTATTATTAACTCCTCTTCAATTGCATTGCTGTATATGTGTTAATCGGTTTTTTTTAGAAATTTCTGAAATTTCTAATAGAACGGCCTGCAAATGAAACTAAACTTGTTAGCTATATTACTTGTATAGTAAGTTTAATGGATCTTTGTTATAAGCTATCGGTACATTATTCTGAAGAAATTATTTTTCCAAAATGTGGTTCAATGCACGGGACAATTATGTTTGATTTGCTAGAATATGCACGCGTACAAAAAATTCTTCAGGACAATGTACATTTAAATTAAAAATATCTGCTTTATTCATTAACTTCACTAACGAGTAAGTATTAATGCAATTGCAGAAATACGTTACATGCATTTTACTTTTATTTAATCATAATTTTTTTAATTGAATTTTTTAAAAATCTTTAGAATAGAATTACTAAGGTTGCTTAATTTTTAATTTGTTATTACACGTATATACTTTTATTTGGAAACACTAAAATAAATTGAAATGTAGGAAATTTCTCAATTTTTTTACTGAAAAATAAGAGTACCCTATTTCCTTGTCATACATATGACCAAAATTTTAACATGTTTGGGTGTGGTAAAATAGCATTTATCCTTTACTTGAATTTCATGCCCAAATACATACTAAAACTGCAGGAGAATTAATGTCTAGATCCAGTTTTGTATTTTTATTACTAACAAGATTGGATTGACGTCGTTTGGACTGACTAATAATGAGTATAACAGCAGCAATCCAGAGGGAATACAAACGATTCTAGTTAATTACTTGACCATATTGAGTGGGGAAAGAAAACTTGATGTGTGGGTGATCAACAAACTGGTCAATCCTACGTCAATTACATGCAATATACTCGTTATGCTTTTCTAATACCACGCCTCATTTGACACAGAATCCAAAAAAAATTTTGAGTTTTAAAGGCCATTAGTCATACGGGTAATTAGTCTTAATTTTCTCTTATTAATCTGCCTTTGTGCTCATAATTGTTAAATTGTATACATAGTAAAAAAATATATATGGTTATGTTCCGTTATTCTGAAATAAAACATAATTAACCATTTTTAAAAATGGCTTCCACACTTTTGCAAGAGCAAATAGGAACTGATGTTTCTGTCTTCGTAGTGATGTCACAATGACAATGAACACAATTTCCTTTATTTATTTAGAAAACGCTACATTTTCTGTGATGCCCCATTGCTCTAGCAGTCTAGCTTGTTTGTAAACTTGAGCTGAATTTTAAGAATATGGTAATTGGACTTAACTTCCAATTTTCTTGTTAAAAAAATATACCATGCATGTGACCTCCTCTAAATTAATCAGGACTAAATATTTTTTAGTTAAATCGAAAATGATTTGAATTTTGGTGCCATTAAAGTTAATGGCATGTGTTAGTAAAAGATGATTTACATTTCCGATTTGTAATCTCTTATCTTAAAAAAAACTATTCTGTTCTGTGTAATTAAAATACTCCTTCATTTATAGACTCCTAGTATTATATTAAAAATTACTTACAATCGTGGGTTTTAAAAATCAACGTACCAGCAGGAAACAAACACAAAAATATAATTAAAGTTGGTGTAGAATAGGAGCAAATGTTTTAATTTTTTAAAGGAAATTCATTGTAGATTGTTGCAGAGGTGTAAATGCATCTGTTGGCAGCAGCAATAGGTTAAGGAAATTAAAGTGTGCATATCTGGTACAGTGTATATTATGTTTTTTAAATAATATTTGATTTGCTTTCAGGTGGTCAATCTGTTGCCCGTCACATAGTGGGATATGAAAGAATCGAAAAAGTGTGTGATGTCCATCTTTGGCAAGGAGAGGGCAATTTAACAAGCTACAACTATCCTTTCAACTATCCCGATGCCATTGAGTGTTCCTATCAGATACCAAGGGTGGATTTCTCCACTTGTGCATTGGAACTCACTTTCCACGATTTTGATGTGGAAACAGATGGAGTTCATTGCGGAAGAGATTATCTCCAGGCTGGGATGAAACGGTTTTGTGGCCGTCTTAGGACTGGAAAAACAGGTTTTTACGTGATAAATTATTTTCTTTGTTAGTACCATTAAAGTTTGTTCAATAGTCATAGTTTTTAATGAAAACAAATCTTTATTTGTCATTAAAGAAATTGTGGAATTTCCATACAATGCTGCAGAGTTGACTTTTAAATTCAAATCCGATCGCGTGGAATCGGGGCGCGGATTTTGGATTGAAGTGCGAAGAAGATATAGCTCATGTTCCAGTGCTTTAGGTAAGTAAATCCAGTGTGTAAAATGCCAGTTTCACCGTCATACTGTTTATTTAATATTGTAGGAATGCCAACAGAATAACCTAATAATCTTCGATTATGCCCAGACATTGCTGAAAAATAGGATAAAAGTTTACATTGATATTTTTGTATAAAATCTCTATTCGTGTAAATTTCTATACTTTAATGTGCGTAATTATTTTAAATGTCTTTCGATACAATCCTATTTATTAATTTCCATAAAGGCTCGTTGTTACACCAAAATTCAGGCAATATTGTCGAGCACAGAAGTCATCGGTGATTGCCAGCTAATAAGGGGGCAACGGGCTGTTGTTGCCATTGTTATCCTCATTGTAATTTCTTGACTGAAATTATGTAACTAAGTCTATATTTTTCTAGGATTACAGTGATTCGATGCTGTAATTTTTTTTTTTTTATAAATTAGATTAAATATTATGAATTCAGAGATGTAAGGAAATCTGCTAAACAAAAATGACTAATAGCAATATTTGTTTGTTGTGTAAATTACAAATTTCATGCAATTCTAGCACATTGTAATTTATAATATAATTATAATGTAATTCTAGCATAATTACCATGGAGAAATTGCAATTCATTTTATTTTTTTTTAAATTAGTGGAATTTCCTCCTACGCTGAATGTAAAGACTGTGCAAGGTCGTTTGACTAGCTATGGATATCCAGATTATTATCGAGAAAATATGAATTGCACTTACTTCATTGAAAGACAGCCTGGATTCTGCTCAGTGGAATTAGAATTTGTGGATTTCGATGTGGAAGAAGACACCCCTAGAGGATGCACTCGAGATTATTTATTTATGGAAGGCATACGATACTGTGGGAGCACTCTGTATGGACGCAAATGTACGTCATTAGTGAAATTGATAATTTCATCAGAAATTTGTACGATGCGTGTTTAATTGTACTAATTTTCTTTCTAACAGTGATAATTGATTTTCGAGGGAGACATGAGGTAGCCATAAGCTTTGTTGCCGATAGTCATAGTTCTAATCGTGGTTTTGACATACGTTACAACCAGCTTTCTTGTCCAACCCAGCCAAGTACTTAATCAAATTGTTATTGTATTGTTTGTTTACATGCTTTTATGTCCACATCGTACATTGTTTCAACTCATTTTCAGCGGGAAGAGTTATACCACCAGAACCATCCAAACCGACTTGTAACTACAAATATTCAGGCATGGACATTTACATTCAGAGCAACAATTATCCCAGTTATTATGACAGCAACTTAGACTGCACATATATAATTCAGCGGGCTTCTGTTGACGTTTGCGAATTAGAATTTATGTTTCTAAACTTCGACGTTGAATACGATAGATTGTGCCGCGGGGATTATCTCGATATAAATGGGGGGAAGATTTGCGGACCGCTGCCAGCAAAGACGACAAGTAAGACATTTTTTCTTATTATTTATTAAAGCGTAATAGCGGTAATTGATTTAAGTACTGACGTCAAAAACTAGCTTTAAATAAGTAGAATGGGTTGGAATGCATTTTGAGATTAAAAGACTTTAGTTTAAAAAAGCTTGGACTTCTAAAAAATCATATTGAGTATGGCCTAACTAAAGAACCAAGCGTTTATAAATAATTTGTATAAACACAGCAAGAGAATGGTTTCTATAATGATAAGTTTTGTTAAATTTATGTAGGAAGAGTTCGATTTTATGGATCTGAAATGCCAGTTATTTTCCATTCGGACGATACCGTGAATGGAAAAGGATTTGAAATTATGGTTCGACAAAAGACGGATTGCTCAGAATCGGCCGCAACCAGAGGTGACTATACGTTTGCACAACTTTTGTCAACTATTGAGTCTTAAGGTATTAACCCTGTTGCATTTTTTGGTTATAGTTATTCTTTACAATCCCGTGATGCAAAGTTATTGCGATGAAGAAAAATCTTCGCAAGAATTTTATATCCAGAGTGCAAATTATCCTCATTATTATAGCAATTATATGGACTGTGCCTACATCATTCGTAAATTTTCTCCTCTCGTTTGCGAGCTCCAATTGACATTCTTATCATTTGATTTACAAGACGATCATGATTGTAATTATGATTATTTGGAAATTGATGGACAGCGTTATTGTGGAAATGCTCATCACGGAGATATCAGTACGTTGGGGTAGTCAGTTATACATTTTTAAATCTAACTTTTATTTTCTTAACTAAATATTGTCAAATTTGCACCATTAAATTTCAGAACGTTTTAAGTTTGACAAACCGGAGATTTTGATTAGATTTCATTCGGATAGATCCTCTTCTGGTCGTGGGTTTCAAATCTTTGCTCAACAGAGAAGGGACTGTGAGCCAACCTATCGAAAAATTGATTATCCTATTGGTAAGAAGGATGGCAATTTTTAGTAAATAATAATATACCGTATGCTATATAATATTATACCTTAATATTTATGTTGCAGCTCTTGTTCCTGTCATTCCGGTGCAGCCACCATCCTGTGATGCGGTTTTCTCCTCCAGCGAATTCCGGATAAGAAGTCTAAATTATCCCGGCAACTATGACAACAATTTGCATTGCATCCTGAGAATCCAAAGAGCAGGAAGTCACGTGTGCGAATTGCAGCTAATATTTAATGCCTTCGACGTGGAAGATGATGCTGGCTGCCGTTACGATTACTTGGAGATTGGTAACCAGCGGATGTGCGGGTTCATTCGTCAAGGAACAGTTAGTAAGTAGTTAGTAGTTAATTAAAATCCATTATATACCCCGTTGTCAATTGCCACAAAATATTTCTGTTTTTTGCTGTATAATTTAGAAACCATATCATTTGATGCCTCCGAAATGATCTTGAGATTTCGCTCGGATCACACGAATAGCAGACCCGGTTTCGACATTACTGTTCAGCAGAAGGGGTGCACCCCACCACCACAGCCACCTCCTGTCGTCATCACCAAAGTCCATCCAGTCATCGTGGAAAGACCCGTTATTGTGGAAAAGCCTGTTATCGTGGAGAAACCAATTTACATAGAAAAACCTGTCATCATTGAACGACCAATTCCGAGTAAGTCAATTTATAATTTCGGTATTGACGTAATAGTATTTACTCGTATTTCTTACAAATACTTTAAATAACATAATAACCTATAGTATAATACCGAAGGAAAGTCTTGCAAATAAATTTTATCCCAGAATATATTAGGAATTAAAAGTATTTCGCCTTTTTTTTGGTAGGGATAATTCCATCAATTCCTGTAGAATATCCAATCACATATGAAGTTCCATCAACCGGATGTGATCAAGTGTTCACCACATGGGAGTTTTTCTTCCAAAGTGTGCACTTTCCACTGAACTATGGCAACAACGTTGACTGCACATACAGAGCCCAGAAATTTTCACTTTCAGTATGTGAAATTGAATTGCACTTCATGTCATTTGATACTGAAGGACATCCAAATTGTGCCAAGGATTATCTCGAAGTGGAAGGAGAACGCTTCTGTGGCACTATCACCCCGGGAACCATAAGTTAGTTTTACATATAAATGATTAAGTATTTTACTGGACTAAGGCACATTAATCGATTCCTACCTACATATTTATATTCTTTTGTATAGGAAGGTACAAGTTCGATCGCCCAGAGTTTGTTATTCATTTCCATTCAGACCACGAAACATCGGGGATAGGTTACAATATTCTAGTGAGACAAAAGACTAGCTGTCCGGCAGCAGCACCCGCAAATCTTGTTTCAACAGTTCCAATATCTAGTATGCCGATTTTTAATCCTCAATATTTTCTAATAACTTTTTTCAAAGTATTAAGTATATACAAACATTTTAGGAATGGTGTATGTACCTGGCAAGACAACTGTTGTGTCAACCCCCATCCAAATGATCATTCCTCAAACGACGGTGGTGCCAGTGTACGATTTTCACTTGTCGCAACCGAGTAGTCAGTTTGCCAGTTTGAATTATCCCGGCTATTACGGAGAGAACATTAACTGCACTTATCGCATTGCCCGAGCAAAGGACGTCTGCGCGGTGGAGCTTTATTTTAACGACTTCGACGTTCAATCGTCTTCAGACTGCAGTAGAGACTATCTCATTTTTGGTGGCAAACGATATTGCAGCAATGAACTGAAAGGGCAAACTCGTGAGTATGCCATATATATGAGTACTTTGCACATTTAAAAATAATTTTTTTTTTAATAACAATTATTTTCTTTTTGAAAATGTATCAAAATGTTTTTATAAGTCATACTGATGCTTTATGAAATTTAACAAGCACCCTATTAACATCTTGAGTTTTTTTATTTCTATATAGGAATGCTTTATTTTGAACACAGTAGTGAAGCCGTCATGAATTTTGTCAGCGACAATTCAGGGTCAGGAAAGGGTTGGTGGTGCTTTTACCGACAAGTGCCGTGCAGTGAGGTTTCTACAACCCAGTATATTGACTGTGAGTATATACCCCTTAAGTGTAAATAAATTATTAACATTTTTATTAAAACATTTTCTCGTTGCTGGTGAATTTCTAGCCGTTCCTGGCTTGTGCGAACACAGTTTCAATGAGGAAGTAGGCTTCATCAAATCTACTAATTACCCATTGGCTCTTTATGGTTCCAACGAAGATTGTTATTATCGCATCCAACGTTTCCGCGAAGGCGTCTGCTCCATTGAGCTGACGTTCACGGATTTCAGTCTTGAGCCGAGCACAAATTGCGACCGGGATTATCTCGAAATTGACCGGAGGCGCTATTGCGGCACAGATCTACAGAGAAAATCACGTATGTCACGTCAATCTTTCTTCTAATTGGATTTAATATGTCCATAACTTGTTTAATTGGATGCATATTTTTGAGTTTAATTGATTCGTTTTTAGTGTATCTCAATTTTCCAATTGGATCCAATGATATTCTAATTCACTTCAAAACAAATGGAGATCGAGAAGACAGAGGCTTCTTCGTCCAAGTTCGACAGTTATCGTACGGGTGCAGTCGCCCTGCCAATTTGCCCGCCGTACCCTTACAATATCGACTCATTAACACTGGTAGTTGCAACCTTGTAGTACAGTCGCAAGTCAGTACTATTCAGAGTCCGGAATACCCGACGTCGTATCCTTCAAACTCCGACTGCACATATACTATAGTTAAGAGTAACCCATCCGTGTGTGGCCTGGAATTGACCATTCCACACTTTTCGTTGGAAAGTTCTCAACTTTGCCGCTATGATTATTTGCAAACTCCCATGGGCGATAGAATGTGTGGAAACTCGTGGACAGGTGTTAAACGTGAGTTAATGCACTTTAATGTCAACATTTTATTTTATTTTACAGTTCTTAAATCATTTTCTTTACCGAAGTAAATTATGTATATGTTAACAATTTTTTTAAAAAATAATATAGGTACTGTTCCATTTCCCATTACTCTCGACAGGATGGTTTTCATCTTCCATTCGGATGCACAGAACGAAGATCAAGGATTTAGTATCAATTTAAGACAGATAAGTACAGCATGCCCATAAGATGAACCTTGTGTGAGGCTGTGAGCACTTTCGTTTTATTATATTATGGTATACCGGTACCTAATTTTAAATATATTGCTATACCAGTAATGTTAGTTTTATAAAAAATATATATTTATAGTACTGATCAAACAGTTTGTTAATGACTTGCCATTTGAAATGGCATAATGATTCTTAAAATGTGTACAGGTATGCATTTGCAATATATTTAAATACATTTAATGGCATACGGTTTCAATAAATTTATCAAATTTGATAAACAAAAATAAATTACGGTGTTTACAGTATATATATGAAGTACTGTATATATGGTGACTGTTTTAAATGTGTTTTGTATGTTCTGGCCTCAAGGGAATAGCATATATTTTGGGATTAATCGCTAATAATAAATTAGATCAATCCTTGGAAAAATCTCAGGATTTATTTTTACAGAGATCCATCATCTCTGATTTTTATTTGACAAAAGTCCAGAAAATAACCAATTACGAAGGGGGGAGCCTGTGGGGAGCCGTTGGTAAAGCGCCATACCAATGCTCTAACCACGTGATAATACTACTTATTTTTAAATGTTCCATTGCGTGCGTGGATGGCTATCCCGTTTTGTAATTTATGCAAGATCTAAAGTAAAGTTATTGGTTTCCTATTTTGATTTATTGTTAAATATTTAACTGTGTGAGTAGTGTTATGTGCTATATATGTGTGACAATACGAATTCGCGATATATACTCTTGTCTTAGTTGGATCATGGATTATTGCAGGATGGAAATGTCCAAGCTGATAGAAACTTTAGAAAGCCATGACATTTTTCATGATCTTTGGTCATGTACTCATGGTTCCAAGCATAAGGCCAAGAAGTATCAGCCCCAGTTTAATTTATCTGGATGAAACTGTTATGGGTCATTCAAGATATAACGAGGCATTAAGAAACTGCATAATGTAAGGTTCCATGTTTACTTGTTATTTCTCTCATTCGCATGTGTCAGTTTCTATACTTGTACCCGGTATGTTTTGTTGATGATGATTTCGATGGGTTTGCGATACTCACCCTCCCCTGCTGCCTGCACATGAGTAGCTTACTGCTTCAACTAGTGCAGGCAGTGCTAATCTGCACTTGTTTTTGAGCATGTCTAAAGAATTAATTAAAGCTACCCGGGTAATCCTGGGCTATAATAAGAACTAAGCCTACCGGGTATGAAGATTATGTTTTTACAAATACAGGAGTTAATTCCAGCATTTGTCAAGAAATGCTTGAATAAAACATTTGCCCAATTTCAAATTTAGAAAAATACAAATGGTTTTCTTAAGGTTACTGGTAATCTTTCATAATTCCCTCCCTCCAGTATGGGTTAATGAAATTTTTTTTTTTTTTAAATCAGGCAACCATATTTTCTGGCATATAATCCTCAGGTCAGGATTTTATATGAAATAATTTTTAATTTTTTATGAGGTTGATTGTCAAAGTTTGTAAATAAAAATTTGCAATGCTATATAACAGCATAAATGCACAACAAAATGGAGTCGTTGGACTTTCCAATTGTTAAAAGGATTACCCAAAGTAGTTTAAAATAATAAGTCTCAAGTACGAAAGCATTGAGTCATGGTCCAGATAAAATGTATGACAATAGCTTTTATTCACATTATCTCTTCACCACAAAGTTCCACTTGGTCAACAACTTGGTCCAAAATGGCTTATAATAGTCTTAAACCTACCATAGAGTAGCAAATTTCATACAAGTACTATGTATCCAATGTCTTTTACTCCTAGTAATTTATGATTTGTTACTGAAAACTCAGAAAATTGAGGACTAGGGTGCTAGGGCATCACAGTGCAGTTTGGGAAGTACCGACTTATGAGCACCCATACGACATAATTAGGTGAAAATGTCTTAGCTTACCAGTAAACATCTGGACAAATCGTTTAGCAATGATTCACATGTGCTTGAATGCAAAAATCGGACCATGATTTTATGATAGGTATTTTTGAGTAGGCCTACAGAGTTTATTCGCTGGGAAAATTTATTGGAAGAGGTTTCAAATGTAAATAAAAAGCGCCTGCATACAATACAAATTTTAAAAGCTTAATTAATAAAAACATATACTCTCGCTAAGACAGGTAATGATAAAGTAATTAAATTTTAGTTAGGCTTGTACAGAGTGATCGTAAAGTCACAAACTCGATAAATAATTTTACTGTATGCAAAATTTGGCAATTACAAATATTGAAAGTATAACCTTTAAAAAAAATCATATGCATGTAATTACAATCATTGAAAATGGATTTATTTTATCAGAATGTGGACACAATCTTTTCTTCCAAAATTAATGCCACCTTGTCAAGTAGTCAGTCCTACAAGATAACTGATGTCAGCAATTACCATCATTGCATCCAGTGACGTTATACTGTGAAATTGTTTGTGAATTGTTTTTAAGAGTAGTTCCTTTGAGATTTCGAGTCATATTCAGGGTTATTTTTTATCCTATTGGAGGGAAACGTCACTATGCTTGCAATTATATCAGTGTGCCTTCAGGCTCTTCACAAAGTTGCATAAATAAATTGTGCTTATATTCATGGAAAAGGACGCCATTTTCAATATACGTTGCACTTTTTGTTTATTAAAGCTAATATTATAGGCCTAAGCTTTATTTGTCAAATGTTGCAAAACTTTGTATGGCTGTCATGGGAGCCTACGAATAAATTTATTTTGAAGGTTGCAAATTTACGATCACAACGTATAAGTAAATTTAATATACAACAGGAATAACATAGGCCTAAAAAATTGTGCTTTACTGCACCGGCCATCAACAATAATAAAATATTGAAGAGCTGAGGATCAAAAACCCCGAGTCCATTTTTGCTGAAAATAAGATACTTACATAAAATTGTTGTTCTATCCAAAAATCAATAAAAAGTTGGGATAAGATAGGAAAAAGTTGCTCATTTAGGTTGCTGAAGATGAAAAATACCAAAATCGCGATGTACAAAATGTTGGGTATTATGTGTAGGCCTACCCAAATTTGGGCATAGGGATAAGGTGGACTCAATTCAAGTAGAGTCCCTTCGAGGGAACCAAAATGTAAAGGTGCATCGGTGCATCTCAAATTGTAACTTTCTATCTTAAAAATTAAGCTCAGAATTTTAAAATAAGTAATTTTTGTACGCAATAAATATTGATTCTCTTTAAATGCATTTTTCTCAAAACAAGAAATTTGGACTTGTGGTTTTTGATCTCAGCTCTTCAATTTTTGAAACCAAATAGCTAGGTTCAGATTTAGAAGTTCTAATGTGGCCTCGTTACGACACTGTCAGAGTTGTGACGTACTCTCTTGGGTATTCCATTTTTGTGTTGAAGAAGGTCCTGAATGTGTTGAACAATCAGGTCAATGGCAACTGAAAATAAAGAATGGACAGGGATCAGGAGTTTTAGACATCCTGGAAGATTGTAAATTATGGCAGCAGTGACAATGGCAGTGGTAACAGTTTCTTTATCCATCACTACATACATTTGGCATTTTTTTTTTGTGCAAGTTCATCATTAGAAAAGTTCATTATAAAAGTGAAACAAAAAGGAAGCTTATAAGTTGTAGAAAAAGTTTTCTAGCAAAGCATTGAAAAAAATGTGTAAAAGACAAATGTCTTCGCTTAGTGTCTTTTATCATTTCTCTCGCTACTGTCGGAGCATTGCATCCGAGCAAGAGCTTGTGCGTCTTCGCCTCGCCACCGAATACCCGTTATGCGAAACCCGCATTAAATCTCTGCTATGTTGTACTATTAGGTCGATAGCCACTGAAATGGAATTTAACCAAAAAAGCATAAGTTAATGTGCAACGGGGAAGTGCTTGGCTCCATCCCCTAGCTGCAGAGAAAAGGATAACATTAATGCAAGCAGACGTGAGAGGCATTGTGCAGGTCCCCAGACTAAAATTGACCAATTAACCCAAATTTAATAGCATAATTTCACTATCTACTAACGAGTTATAAAAATTTACCACTGACATAGTTAAGATAGCAACACTGAAGCTAAGTCAAAACAGTGAAAAATCAAACGAAAGTACCTACCCACATTATCAGCACCTCTCGGAATGATGACATCGGCATACTTCTTGGTCTGAAAGAATTTTTTAATCCGATCTAATTTGTAACATTTGCAATTAATTCTGTGGTAGTGGGCAATTAATCAAATTAAATAAAAAAAAATTATACCGGAAGGCAGAACTCCTCAAAGGCAGGCTTCACGTAGGTTGTGTATTGATATATAATTTGTTCCAAGTCTCGCCCTCTTTCTTTAATATCACGTAATACTAGAATTGAAGTGAAAATGCAGCAAAAATTGTTCATTAGGGTTCTCACATAGATTTCTGCGCTCTCTTAAGTTTTATAAGATTATAGCAAGCGCTCAATTACCTCGTCTAGAAAGTCTGGTATCAGAATCTGTGTCTACAAAAAGTTTCATGTGAAATAGATCTCGCATTTCTGCAAAGTAAAATGCTAGAATTCCTTCAAAAAGAACAACGTCTGCTGGATATATGGTTACGTGTTCATCAGCACGTCTGTTAAGAAAATGCTATGCGAAATTAGTTTTCTGTGCAAATGATTTCGAAAAGAGTTCATTAATACGATATGCACACACGACCAACCTTGAATTTGTCTTGAAATCATAGACTGGTATTTTAACTACTTTTCCATTTAGGATGTCGTGTAACGTTTTCACTGTTAACTCACTATCAATGGAATCTTTAAAAAAAATTGAAAAATTTATTGTAAATAGGCCCTAAACGTTAGATTAATGCATGTTTTGTAAAGGTCATGGAAATCCCTCTTCACCTGGGTGATCAAAATTGTACATTCCCTTAAAAGCTTTTGCCTTGTCGACTTCATCGTCTAGTTCCTTGTAGAAACTGTCTTGACTTATGCATACCACCTGCCTTTGCCTATGATCCATTGAATCTTGGCCTAATTTTTCCATAATTCGTCTGCATACTGTGGACTGAAAAAAAAATGTTTCGGCATGCAATGATCAGTGGGTTCATGTATGGGGAAAGGCGAACTCCCCCAAAAAAATGGGGGGTGGGGGTGCTCAAAAAAGGCTATCTCTACCCGGGCCTGCTTTCACAAATAACAAAAGTATTCCGATTGGGACTTTTGACCAATCCATGTTTGAACAGAAACCGAATTTCCTGTTTGGTATGAAATTTTTAAATACTTGAGAAAAATTGATACACAAGAATTTTGGTACTTAAAAATTAAAATGTTCCTTGAAAACCATGTGATATTATCCCCAAAATTAGTGGAAACTAACACTTGAAAGTACAGCTTAAATACGTGTACCCCTACATCAGGCCAAAAATGAAGTAGTTTATTGTGAAGGTCAGTGACCCCTCATCCCCCTTCCCCTTTTCACTTTGGTAAATATTACTAGGGATAAATTATTAACCCTTTGACAACACGTGTCCCATTGTTTAAAAGCTGCGATTTGCTCGTATCATAAAAACGACATTTCAATCTTTTTTATCTACTTCATTATCAGCTGTTTGGTTTGTATGGTGCATTTACCTTTCCTGATGCAGTGCCACCAGCAACACCTATCAAGAACGGTGCCTTATTGCCCAGTCCTCCGTTCATCATTTTTTTCGCGCCTGAAGAACCAGCCATGATGAAACTCGTCGAAGATTTTGCCTTCTCAGTCCCTTCCGTATGATTTTATAGCGCCCACGAATATACGTCACAGTGCCAATATTTGTTTACATCGAAGCTAGGTTGGGCCTAATTCTTGTTTCATTGTTTTCTTCCGTATTAATGACTTTCTAATCATAAACATAGGCTAGATGGTCTCGATTGATACAGTGATTTTAAATCCTTGGGACTGAATTCGTTGAACATTTACATAATTTAATTGCAGGGAGGTAATTAAAATAAATTAAAGCCATGATCCAAGTTTTTATTTTTGCCAACATCGCTGTTTGTTTTTGTCCGGTGCATTGTGGATGAGTTTTTTTTTTTTCGATGACGTAGGCGATGAGGCAACAGACGACCCACCCTCTGAATTCTCGCTAGATGGAATAATCTGAGCTTATCAAGCTCTCGTCTTGGTAATCGCTCTGTGATGCATCTTTCAAAAGGAATTTACGAGTGGGATTTGCGTTAAGTAATTGGTTTAAAGTCTTTGATTATTTGCTGATAGTCATGTGTCGCCGGTCGAACAATTTTACTTCTGGTTTTTGATTGAAATAACTTCGTAACGCGTATGTGCTCTAACTTCGTCTCTCACAAGTTTGCGGATTTGAACTTTTAACTATTGGAAAACACATTCAAATTGATAGAAATTTCAGGTAAGGGATGATGTTCATCCATATGTATACTGGCTATGAGTGTATTGCTTTTGAATCATCTTATTGTGTTAATGTATCTTGATTCGTGCTCGGTTCTGACCTCTCACTTTTAAGGTCGGGGGTATAGGCTCCTGATGACCTGCTAGGTTTCGCTTTTCTCAGTTAAAAATGGTTGGATAAACAGTAGCCTGATAGCCTTGACCCAAACTGTAAGAAGATCCCGGTTCTGACCATTGAAAACGAATGTCTCCGCTGGTAACTAAGAACATGTTGGACTTTTTTGAGGTGACAACCAACTTTTTTTGGGGGCCAAGTGTCCCAAGCTTGGTCGAATCAACTTTAAAGTAACTTGAGTGAGTTCTTATGAAATCCTATAGGCCTACTTGGTGGCAATTGATTTTGAGAAGAGTGCGGTATATCCATAAGTTTGTCAAACGATATCGATTTTTTTAACCCCTAACTTAAATTCCCCTAATTTTTCCAAAAATAGAATGTTTGCCAGTTTAGCTTTATTTTAAGCTTGAAACTTGGCTGATCTTTGGGAACTGACCAGCAGGTTTTACAAGGATCCTTCCTTGGTTTAATCCAGCATAATATGCATGTTCCTGTACCTGTTAAAAAAGTCTACCAGCACTATATTTTGGTTAGTTCTCTTACCCGCCGTAATTTTTTTTAGGTAATTGAGCAGCAGGCAGCATTTGTGTTGTTTATGGAGAGCTTGTCGATCTGTAGCAGTTCTTGTAGGCCCTATGTGTCCAGTCATATACACATGTATGGGAAAAATTCTTCCAACAGTTGAAATGAAATACTTTGAAACGTGTTACTGTTAACCCACCACTGATGCTTCATTAAAAGTACTTTTAAACTGGACCATGCATAAGAGATGTTCAATTGGCAAAATGTTGTCATTTTTGGTTCAGGCTAACAATTGACCCAAGTTCAGGGTGGTATCATACAGTGATGATTTTAATGTTGGTCGCCATTTTCATACTTTTTTTAATTATATACAGTGGGGAGATCCATTGAGGATTTAAATTTAAACCTTGGTTTATGTGCTAAACTTCAACTTTGTCTATAGGTTTTTTTACTAATCCTAGACTTAAACCGAGGTTTAAATTTAAACCCTGGCTGGATATCTCCACTGAGAGTAATGATTTGAAATAAAAATAGTGTTCCAGTCCAGTTATTTTGTGCATCATAGTACAACAGATTCCTCTCCCCAGTATTGGCTTATTCACTATTCGACAAAAGCACCAAATTACATTTCTAGAAGAATTATTGGAAAAGTTTGGAAAACGAAACTGCTGCAGTGATCACAAATGCATTTATCGGAAAAATACCTGTTATAGTATTCGCTATTCTCATATATAATACCAGGGGACACAATTACCTGGTGTATGAAACTTTTATAGATAAAATGCAGCCATGCCAAAGTCTGGTTTATAATTTAAATTTAGAAGAAATTTCACCTTATTAAAACAATTTCATTTTTTTTAAAGTTTGATCACTTTTAATGCATGAAAATTATGAAAAAGTTCAGACCCACATTTAACTTTTAAGTGTTCTGTAAATGCCATTGGTCATATGGATTCAAAGTGATTGCAAGCTGTTTTACAAAACCTACCTTGACAATAATTTAAAAGGGTAATGATTTATGAAGAACACGTGGGAAATTGTTATGCACACAATGCTTTTTATGAGTTAGTGATTTTAAGGGTAAGCATAAAAAGCATATCCAATGGCCGAACCAAGGAAGGGGGTCCTCGGACCGGTTTTAGGCATTGAATCGGGTGCTCTATGAAACTTAATTGGTTTGAGAGAGGGCCCTGATAATAACAGGTGAAACTCCCGCAGGTCCTTCTCTGATGTTTTGCTGGAATTTCTAAAAAGCAATTGTTAAAACAAATGGTCGACATGTGTGTGTTGGACATTGCGGCAGGCCTATATGCCTATATGTGTACATGAATTATACGTATATTATAGACCTATAAATGTAAGCATTGCTTTATTACTGTCTTGTGTATGCCCATCCCTTTTAATCCGATTGCGTTGCTCACGAATATCTTGGAAGGAAATGTGTCATCGGCTTTTAAATTTTGGCAGTTTTACGCCTATTTCCTATGTCGTAAAAGTGCATAATGGTAACAATCACGCGATGTCAGTATAGTCCCGCTTGTCAAAAATTCTATGCCTATTTGATAATAGTTGATACGGGTGTATTTACCAGTGTTTGGAAATTTTTGAAACTACCTAACCCTTTCCGCAAGCAATTGCCAAAGTCTTCAGGATATTTAAATACATGATTTTATGATGGGATGAGGTTCTGGGAATATTTTACTATCTTATCTATAACCAACCTTTGTATAAGTTCTTAAATGTTTTACAGCTTCAAAACGTTTACTTATACTTATTTACGGCAAATTTTGGGGAGGCCATTTAGCGCAAATTCTGATATAATTTTAACAGTTTTCAGTTTACTGTTGCTGTCGTTTGGTCTAAATTTTGGTTGAATGATGGGGTAAAGAGTGTATTACGAGAAATGTAATACAAAATATAACTTAAATGCAATGAAATTAAGAAGTTGTACTTCCTGAACCCCTGTGGACCTTTATTATATGCATCTTCACATATTCTCACATTGACTATTTCATTTGTAATAATAGACTAACCACTCTTGTGGCCCACCTGATGGTTCAAGTTGTATAGGCCTACTCATTTCATTGAATCGAATTGCTAGCAGTCCTGATAAATTGTTTCCGTGTGCATATAGTGAAATCTTGAATGGAAACACCCTAAAACAACTTCCACTTGAATGGACAAAACTGAATGAATGAATATTTTAAAAATAAACAAGAATGAGCAATATGGAAACATAAATTCCGGTTCCGGGGCAATTAACTGTGTGTGCCAGTGAATCTATGCATGATTTTAATATGCAAGTGAGCTAGTACAAAGCACTTTTTAAAATCATTACTACCTTTTATTGCTATGTGATACGTTGATTTTTACTTAATTTTAGCCGTATTCACAATACATGTATAACGTAAATAGGGCTAAATAAATTGTATAACTGTAGCAGCATAGGCCATATCGATGGTTTAATTCAGAAGTCGCCAATTTGCAAAAAGTGGGTTTTGAGATAATAGCGTTTTCGTGGGAAAAT